>VUYV01000144.1:644719-729283 GCA_008711295.1 Anarhynchus alexandrinus
AAAAAAAAAAGAAAAGAAATAATCAAACAAAACAAAACAAAAAGCCAACACAGTCTGAGATACGTGATAAAAATCAATCAATAATAGAACACGGAACTGGGAGGGATCTTGAGTAGGGAAGATAAACTGTGCCTAAACTATTACCAACAGATTTGTTCCTGTCTTATTTTTTAAAATCCTCCAATAATAGAGATGCAAAAACTAACCTGGGTGCCCTGTTCCAGTGCTTCACTATCTTTACATCAACCTTACCAACACTTGCTGCACCGGTAGCTCGCACTGTCGTTGCTAATGCGCTACTTGAGAGCAGCAGGAAACCTGTTCCCAACAAGGACAAGAAGGTCATTGTAGGTCACTTCCAACTGAAATATCCTAACAATTTAGAGAAAGAGAGGAGCTATGTTCTTTAGCCATAATACAAAGGACAATGATCTTTTCCATTTACCCTAACTTTTGATTACGCTGGGAGGAAAGGACCTCACAAAATCATCCTATCAATGAAACATTTTTACAGAAATACCACTCCAGGAAAATTAACACAGAAGAGAAACAGTCTTGTTTCAAGTTCTTACCATCATAGCTACAGCTACACAAGTAATACAAATGTGATGTACAAAAAATCTTGTCAGCTACTGTTAAGTAAAATACTTCCTTAAGGGGGAGATCTGCTTTGCTTCACTTTGATCTTGGAAGAATCCTCATTGAAAAAGCTTTAAAATTTAAGTCCATCATATTATTTTCTGTGTATTCTGGACAGATGCTAACTGACACCCTCCTGTAGAAAACAATGTAAAGGCTCATTCAGAGACGCCTTCAAGATGCCACTTACTTACAGCTTTCCAGCCTACTTCTTTTCACTGCCTACTATTAAGAAATTTTAGGGGTCTTATGCTATGCCATTTCTTCGTTGACTAACAAGAAATATGACCCAGGATTTGGCCATGGACATATACATACATATGAAAGATTGAGACACAAGAGTGAAAAACTAATTCACAGCAATAACACCTGAAAAAATTCCTTGTTAAAATATTAGAAGGAAAGCAGCATCTGCATGTGTTTTCATAAGACAGAAAAATTTAGTTCTGTAGATCTTCTTTAAACAATCAATATTGCAGCAAGTGGAACTGAAATGCATCAACTATGACACCATTTCACTGTGAATGCTCTGAGGTCTGAATATTTGTCCTTCTGCAGTACTCTGAAAGCAAAACCATCATTTAAATGTAATTACTTTAGCCGAAGGAAGATATGCACTTACAAGGAAAAATCCTCATAGCTGTAAACAGATCTTACGGCAGCATTCCCATACCAAATAAAACGATCTGTCTCGTAGGAATTATGCAACTGAGTTTTCAGCATGTCTGTTTCATATTTTGAAGAGAGCGCTTGTGTGAATGTATGCCTGATTATTTAATAGTGCAGAGATCCTTAGAGTTTTAAAAAGAAGGTAGAATAATATGGCTACGACTTTGAGTCTGAATTTGCAAAGATCAGTGATCTTTTTTATTATCAATATAAATGACAAATGTTGTTGTCCTCCCTTCCCCTCTCACAAAGGAAGCTGTAGCTCCGGCTCCACTGCCAGTACAGGAACCTGGGTTGTGCCAGGCTCTGGTGCACAACAATCCTCCAGAGACCAGGAATCTCTCTAATGCCGCCCTGATCTGACTGCACAACAGCCTTCAGTAAGGCAAACCTCTGCATAGCACCACGAGCTTTCACTGACTCATATTCTTCTCAAAGGTTGCTCCTCACAGTGTGTTTCATGCAGTGCGGTGAGATCCCAGGCTGACAGGTATTTGCTGTTGCCTGATTCCTACAGACGGAGCTCCTCTTTGTGACTTCTAGAGAACCCTCCTGCTGCAGACTCAGAAGCTGCTAACATAACCTTCCTCAACACTCCCTGCCGTGTCTGGCAAGCTGGTCCCTGGATGCCAGCCACCCTGAGCAAGACCCCAGGAGGTGGATGCCTCTGAGATGCCAGCACACCCCAACCCATGCTCGCTGACTGCCTCTGTCGGAGCAGCCCCCTGTCTTTGCTGCTTTCACTCAGATTCATTTCGCTCCCCAACACCACACAGGCTTTGCTGTAAGAAAAAGCAGAGGCTCATTTATGAGAGCCGAAGGTAATAAGTTCAGAATTATATCTACAGGATGGCAAGCACAGGTAATATGAATTGTTATTCTTAACAGTAAGGGGCTTCCTGAGTTTTCCGGGGTGTTTCACACAAAGCCATTGTGGTGTATGTTGACCTGAGAAGCTGCTGTTCCTCTTTCATGAAATAGTGACATAGTCATAGAATCATAGAATGGTTTAGGTTGGAAGGCACCTTGAAGATCATTGAGTTCCAACCCCCCTGCCATGGGCAGGGACACCTGCCACTACACCAGATTACTCAAAGCCCCATCCAGCCTGGCCTTGAACACCTCCGGGTATGAAGCTTCCACAACTTCTCTGGGCAACCTATTTCAGTGCCTTACCACCCTCAAAGTGAAAAATTTCTTCCTAACGTCTAATTTAAATCTACCTTTTCCAGTTTGAAGCCATTCCCCCTCGTCCTATCACTACATGCCCTAGTAAAAAGTCCATTCCCAGTTCTCCTGTAGGCCCCCTTTAGGTACCAGAAGGCCGCTCTAAGGTCTCCCCAGAGCCCTCCCCTCTCCAGGCTGAACAGCCCGAACTCTCTCAGCTTGTCCTCATAGGAGAGGTGCTCCAGCCCTCTGATCATCTTTGTGGCCCTTCTCTGGACCTGCTCTAACAGGTCCATGTCTTTCCTATGTTGGGGGCTCCAGAGCTGGACACAGTACTCCAGGTGGGGTCTCAAAGTAATCTCAAAGTCAAGTAAGCCCCCAAGCTCTGGAGGATTTCTCTCTTTTCTCCAGATGTACTAAGCTTGGCTTCTAGCTTCAATTCAGAATCATGCCCATGGCTCACATTTTGTATTACTGTTGTGGTTTAGATTTTCCTCACTGTGCCATCCCCATCTAAGCTAGCCAGGTGCAGACACAGAACGGATCCCAGCAGTGCAACAGCAGAGCCCACCTAGCCCAGCCCCTTTTGGTGTGGGAAGGGTGGGGAAAGACAGAGCAAGATGACGAAGGTCTCTTGATTCCCACTGTAAAGTTATTCTAGCTAGTCTGTATTGCTAGATGTTTTCAGGTCTATAAAATTTGATCATGTCAAATTGTCTTTATTAAATCTTCATTAAAATAATCAAAATTATTAAAAACAATTAAACCAAGTAATCTTTATTAAAAACATACGCCATATGACTTTTATTAAAACTTTGGGGTTTGGTATTGTTCCAGCTTTTTGCTTGAGACTGCACATGGCTTTTATGGATATAACTTTCAGAAAAGATGGAAGACTCTGCCTGTATGAGCAGCCACTTGTGTTCCCTTCCCAGTACCTGCTTTCATCTTTTGGGTGTCTGGATCAAAGAGTCAAAAGGAACTCCCATCAGAAGGACAGCATATGAGTCTGGGGGTTTTGCACCATTTCCACCATTACCTCCCAGAAATACTCAGAGCGTGAAGTCAGGATAAGAAATGATGAAAAATAGACTGAAAGTCAGAGTCATTTTGTTCTTGAGAGACCTTGCTAATTATCCAACCTTACCAGCCCTGACTGCTTGGATTAGCCAATTTTGAAGGCATAAAGCCCTCATGATTGTTTCTCCCTTGGACACGACATTACCTCCAGCCTCTCCACAGGGTCACTCCAAAGGGACAAGCACATTAAGCCACTGCTTTTCCTGGAAACAGACACTAAATAAAGAGGCCAGAGGAACAACAGGAACTGTAGGTAGTTGTTAAACTATATGCTGCTGGGTTATTAAAAATTTTGAATTCTGGCTTTGTAAAAGCCTATGCAATTATTAAAAATACACGATTTTAAATACAACCATAACATAACAGAATTATATAAAGAACAGTTGGGAGCAACCCTGAGACTACCGGTTAGCCCAACTCTGGCAGGATCAGTTATCCCTGTGTCACTCATGAAAGACATATGGCTAAACTGTTTTTAATATCTCTAGCAATTAACTTTTTACAACCTCTGCAGACATCTGTTCATGCAGCACAAAGTTATAGTTTTGACTAGCACTGTCATTTTCCCTTATAAGTAGGAAGGGTTTCCTAATATCTAACTTGATGTTTTCTTGCTGAAAAAAAAAATCCTATTACTGTTTCTTTATCTACCAAAGATTTGGAAAATAGTTTGTCCTCTGATTCTTTGTAGCAGACTTCTATACACCTAAAATCCATTACCTTGTCCCAACCATTTCCTATTCTGCGTCTTACCCAAGTGGTTTTTTCAATATTTCCCCAAAGGCCATCTTTTCTAGAGACTCTCCTGGACTCTCTCGCGCCACTTCACACCTTTCTCAAAGTGTAATGACCACAGCAATGCAGCTTAGCAATACAGGTCTGAGAGGAATAGCAATCCTCCACACTGCATTTCTAAGTATACATCCCAGACATGATGTTCACAGCTGTACAACCTTATCAGCTTATGTTCAGCTCGTGGTCCACCGTAAATCACACATTCTGTTTCAAAGATCTGGTATTTCATCCTACTTCTGTTTTGCCAATTATTCCTATCTGTGTTGCCATTAAACTTCATCTTGGTTTTTCAGAACAAATTGTCAAGCTCTGTCAACATACCTGCAGTCTTTCTTCCTTATTCTCTTTAACTATTAACCAGAGACTTTTGGCATACACTTTACAGTTTCAACCACCAAGATAGTGTGTTATCTTGCATATATGAAGTAATACTTTTTCCTTTCTCCCTTGTTTGTCCTCCTTGAGCATACTACACCAATTTATGTTCATCGTCTAGTCATATGAGTTATCCCACCTCTGTTATGCCAGTTACTTCACAACAGTGATGAGATCAGGTTTCTTGCATTTATGTATAAATGTCTAGATAGTATCTATGGTATATAGTATAGAAACCTTTGATGGGCTGACCAGCTATTCCCATTTTTATTCCTTAAAAAAAAAAAAATCTTAGTGACTTAGTGGTTACTAAGAGTAATCTTTTTGTATCTAAATCCTTGTTGCTTACATTTAGCGAGGATCTTGTCACCTATCACTGCTGATCCGTGCTGGTATCCTTCCTTCCTAGGCCAGCAAAAGAACATTTCAGGATAATCTAGGTTGGCAAGATAATTCCCTGGTTTTGTGAGGTGAACCCCATTTTGTCAGTGGACCACTGAACTTCATTTCCTGTTGAAAGGACCAAAGCTCATGCTCTTGTTAAACCTTAGGGTAGTCAAAATTTGAGTTTCAGTTACGAAGAAAGTAATTACATATGCAAATATGTCGATTACTTATGGAAATTACAGATTACATGACTACCTGTTCATTTGCATGCATAATTACCCAAACTGAATAAGAAACCATGACAAATTTAATGTGCCAATTGGGTGTGCAATCAGGCACTCACTTAACTCACACCTAATTGGGCACACCTCATTTTGAAAATTATTTTCCTAGTTTTCTGCTTACCTTTAATATTTTGGGTGAAGGCTCTATAATAATTCTTTCATAGTTATAAAATCTAACAAAGGGAAATCACATCTGTCCACAAAGAACGTACACAGCAGCACTGCCTTTAAGCTTTTTTTTTTCCAGTTCAGCCTTCTCTGAAAATTATAAAAGGTCCCACCAGACCACAATGCTGGTGTTGTCATTAATCAGTTTACACACTCCATTCAACAGCAATCTATTGAACTTTTGAGAAGAATTCAACACCAATAGCACCAACATGCAGACTTTTCTCTGAGTCCTGGGACTTACAGGTTGTATTTTATACACATAGCGCTTCTACAGCATGAAGCTGTGTTTTTAGCTAGGACGGCATTTAATTCACTGAGGACCAGATTTTCGGTGACAGGCAAACACAGATGTTTGTGGATGTCTGATTTCTGTGCATAAATGCCAGCTGGGTAATCACAAATCAGGTATCTGCACACATACCTATGTGTATTCATAGAATCATAGAATGGTTTGGGTTGGAAGGGACCTTTAAAGGTCACCTACTCCAAGCCCCCTGCAATAAGCAAGGACATCTTCAAGTAGATCAGGTTGCTTAGAGCCCCGTCCAACCTGACCTTGAATGTTTCCAGGGATGACGCGTCTACCACCTCTCTGGGCAACCTGTTCCAGTATTTCACCACTCTCCTTGTACAAAATTTCTTCCTTAGATCGAGCCTAAATCTGCCCCTTGTCCTGTCACAACAGGCCCTGCTAAGTTTGTCCCTATCTATCTTATAAACCTCCTTTAAGACTGGAAGGTGGCAAAAAGGTCTCACCAGAGCCTTCTCTTCTCCAGGCTGAACAACCCCAACACTCTGAGCCTGTCCTCATAGAAGAGATGTTCCATGCTTCTGAACATCTTTGTGGCCCTCCTCTGGACCCACTCCAACAGGTCCATATCATTCCTGTGCTGAGGGTTCCAGAGCTTGATACAGTACTCCAGGTGGGGCCTCACCAGAGCAGAGTAGAGGGGCAGAATCACATCCCTCAACCTGCTGGCTACGTTTCTTTTGGTGCATCCTGGGATACAGTTGGCCATCTGGGCTGCGAGCACACATTGTCAGTTCATGTCCAGCTTTTCACCCACCAGTACCCCCAAGTCCTTCTCGGCAGGGCTTCATCCCCAGCCTGTATTGATACTGGGGTTTGCCTTGAACCAGGTGCAGGACTCTGCACTTGGCCTTTTTCAATTTCGTAAGGTTGGCACGGGCCACCTCTCAAGCCTGTCCAGGTCCCTCTGGATGGCATCCTATCCCTTAGTCGTGTCAACCACACCACACAGCTTGGTGTCATCTGCAAACTTTCTGCTGGTGCACTCAATCCCAACCAATAAAGATATTGAAGAGTACTGGTCCCAATACAGACCCCTGAGGGACACCACTTGTCACCAATCTCCATCTGGACATTGAGCCATTGACCACTACCCTCTGGATGCAACCACCCAACCAATTCCTCATGCACAAAACAGTCCACCCATCAGATTCATATCTCTCCAATTTAGAAAAGAAGGATGGGGGGAGACTGCGCCAAAGGGCTTTACAGAGGCCTTACATTCTGAGTGGCTGTGCACATCAGCAAACAACTCACTTAAGTATACAGGTCCACTTCTAAGTCAGAGATGGGCTAATACTTTGGTGCAGTACTTGATCCTATATTCAGGTTAGTCACAGCTAAACTGGCTGAAAATAGGTGAAGAAGGATCTCATGGTAAAGCATGAAAATATTTCAGGAGAAATTCAGAGTCAATAAGTGCAAAAGAAATGTCACGAAGAGAAGTAATTGTAATTCTATATGTATGACAGCAGGCTTTCAATAAGATTTTATGACCCAGAAATGAGACTTTGGAGATACTACAAATAATTCTTTGAAAATTTTAGCCCAGTACTCAACAGCAGTCACAAAAACACTTGGAATATGTGGAACTTTTAGGAAAGGGAAAGGGAAAGGGAAGAAAAGTCCAGAAGGTCACTGAATAAAATCCTTGTGCATTTATGTCCCTAATGCTGTGTGCAATTCTGGCAACCCCATATCAGAAATCATACAGCAGATATCAGAAACTGGTAAAGTAGAATCAGAAGAGGCACAGAGAATTGTGACAAGGATTATCAAGGATTATCAGAAGTATGCGATGGCCTCTGAGGACAAATCACATAAAGTAGGATCCTTCTTAAAATTTAGAAAGACATAAATGACAATTATAAAATTATTTTTAAATTAAAAAACAAAACATGGCATGGAAATCATAAGTAGGGAACAATGCTACATTATTTTTCATAATATATAAGGTAAGGGGCATACAATGAAATTATAGGCAGCAAGTTTAACACAAACAAAAGGAAGCAAAGTTTTATGCAGCACACAATTAAATTGCGGAACATTTTGGCACAGGATGATTTGGATAGCACAAATACGAATAGGTCCAGAGATATTTTAATAAATCATGGAAGATCCACCAAGGTATTCTAAAATAAGGTCTTGGAGCTGTGACTCTGCTTCAGCAAACTCTTAATCCAGAGTGCCAGAAGGGCAAAGAGTGCATCAGGAGAAGTGGCACTCTGCCCTTCCTGTTTCTTGTAGTCTTTTCCTAGGCATGAAATGTTCACTGTCAGAAACAGATGCTAGTCTAGGTAGACCTTTGACCTTACTCCATATGGCTATATTTATATTTATAATACAATTCTTGATCCTATCCTTGGGAACTTCTACCCGGTTGCCTTTTTCCTGTCTTGTGTGCTGCTCTTATTTTCATCTAAGTATAGTCTTTGTTCTCATTCTTATTGAACTGCAACCTAGTTTTTTTCAGACCATTTCTCCAATTTGTCAAGATCATTATATTTAAATCCATTTCCTCCCATCTTCTCTAGTAACAATGATTATCTGAAGGAATGGCTGATGACAGTAACTCTAAATCTTTCAACACCTGCACAGTTAAATTACCCTAAAGCTCATAAAATTGACTGATGCCATATACAAGGGAATTATGGTATTTTAAAATTGTGATATAGGCGTCTGGATAGATCTGGAAAGCTAGAATATTATGGTTCCCAAAAGTCTAAGTGATTTTCCTTGCATGCTGTTATTTTGCATAATATCACTATTAGTATGGAACATCCTAAGAGTTGTTTCTGATCTATTAATATTTATAAGATTGGTGCAGCTAGTGCTCTCAATTTGTAGGTACCTGTTGAAGTAAGACAAATTAAAAAAGAAAAAAAATATTTAATGTGATATTAGCTTGAATGACCTCATATTACACTTCCAAGTTAGATTTTCCTTCTATTACCAAATGCTAATACTTATAGCTGCAAAAGCATTGATGTACTGAAAGCCTGGCCTTCAGCTGATGACCCTGGAGTTTATTTTCACTTCTGGCAGTAGGGAAAGGGCTGCTAAGTGCAATATATCGTGGCTCCCACTGAAGATGAAAAGTGTGTTGACTCTAGCAGAGTGCCATGCTAAAATGGTAGCTTGACCAGTGGAGGTCTGTGTTTACCAGGCTTAGATCGGCAAAGCCCATGCGTATCGGTAGACAGAAGCCTGTGCAGATATCTTTTCGGGTACCTAAAAACGGGTTGCAGAAGGGCTGAGTTGGGAGACATTTAAACTAGTCATTGAGAAACAGAGATGGAAAGAAGGAGAGGAGGGAATAATTTGGACACTTTATCCTCTGTCACATCTCTTTCCATTAGGAAAGTTAATTGTCTTCTGAAGCTGTCACCTCTCCATCAGAAGATAAGGAAGAGTCAGTGCTTGTTAAAAAAGTAGGTCTGGAGCAGAGGGTTTGCACTGCCGCCCAAGCTCCCCAACTCCTTTTGTCCAATAGAACAGTGTACTACGACCTCTCTCACAATCTATGATAAACAATTTGAGTAGTAAAGTATTCAGGGATGAAACTGCCAGCAAGAGAGAAGCAAGAAGAGGTATCTTCATTCCTACACACTGAAAATGCTACACCTGATATTAATTCGCTTTTCAGGAACTTACCTGCAAGTAGGCTGTACCTGAGTTATAGCTCAGGCTCCCAGTTCTTCATTCCCTCAGCGAAATTAGCCCTAAACAAATAAGTACTTTTCTCTTTAGAAGACGTTTTGATTCAGCGTCTGTAACTCAGCCCCCAAGATGACTGTGTCTGTGGTTTTCTTTGATATTTCTATCTTGTTTGACAAAAGTAATTGCTAACTTTTGCCTTTTATAAGCTGTTTGATTTAGTACCACATGTGAGCCTTATTATAAAATTAGTCTCTTATAAACCAGTAGAGAACACATTAAATGGATTAAGAACTCACTAATTGGCAGATGCCCAAATGCAGCTGTCAATGGAGAGTCATCTTGAAGTGAGGAATATTCTAACAGGATGATCCCTTTGCAGGGATTAATTCAATAATGTTTTATTAATGCTATCGAATAATACACAATATCACTGCTGGTAAAATGTGTGGATGACACATAGATTGCCAGGACAGCAGATAATGATGATGAAGACATCCAACTTGTCAGTCTAGGCCCACTCAAATAAATGATCTTTTTAAACGCCAACTACCTCTAGACCAAAGCATCTGGTCCGTGCCTATGAAATTAAGCACTGCGTATGGAACAGGGACTCATTGAGAACCACACAGGATGAACAAATGAGCATGAGCTACCAGAGTGATAACAAGGTGAAAGGGGGCAAATAAAGTCACTGTAAGTATATAAACAGTGGGGCAAAGGTTGGGGATGGGAGTGTACTTCTGTATGTGTCACTGGTGAGGCAAACACCTGAATACTAGTGGAGAAACTTCCAAGAATTGTCACTACCTTCACACACAAGCAGCAACCTTGCTCACTGCCTGTTGCTCACCATGTCCATTTCTATTCTGCCTTTGTGTAACATCCATCGGGTAAAGCATATGAGTTGTTTCAGGAGCAGTGGAGTGCCGTAACCACTGGGCAGCACAGCATTACCGTGCTTGCAGCCCCTTTCCCTCTGCCCCTGCTCCTGCATGTTTGTTATCAGTGTTGCTCACTGCCCTGTCCCCTGTGACCCTCACCCCACACCCTGAGCTAGTGCACAAAACAGAGATGGGAAATGTGTATTCCCTCAGGTCAACCCTTAGTCTCCTCATTATTAGGAGCAGTAGTTGCAAACACGTTGTTATACAAGAAGTGAGCAGGGAAATTTTTTAAGGGCTCAGACCTTCTTGGTTTTTTGAAAAAGAAGGTGCAGATCATTCCCCGTCAGCAGACAGGCTGTGGATCCTGAGTAGGTGGAGTGAAAAACATGATTTCATAGCCCTCCCTAGAGGATGTGCTGTCTCCTAACCCCTTCATGGCTGTACAGTGAGGCCAAAAAAACACTGCATTTTGTCATCAGAACTTGACTGGCCGATTACATGACAAGTGGAAAAATATTCTTTATTCTGATCAAAATACGTGCAAGCATTTACCTCACCAATGAGGCCTGATGTATGGCTGAATGTTTCTGGACTTTTGGATGGACATAAATCAGTTAAATATACATTTTTTCAGTAAGATAAATCTTTTCAAACATACCACATTATTGACGTTCTTGAAAGAAATATTTATGTTTACATAGTAAAACAATAAGCTAAAAGTTTATTATAAATCTTCAAATAAGGTTTCTAACAATGAGAAAGTTATAACCACAAGGTTTCTCATCTTTGCTTACTAAAAAAAAGATAAATGACGTTACAGATTTATGCTATAAAGAAAAATTCCCCTCCGTCAACATGTTATTTTCCTCAGATTACACAGCTAAAATAAGCATCCATAAACTCTTATTTTTTATTAAGAATATAACAAGTTTTAAATATACATCTACTGTTTAATGTCCTTGGAGTTACAACCTTACTGAAGATTAACCTTGCAAGCTTCTTAGAAAACACAGGAATGTCTTATGAGTTTTTTTATGTTAAAACATCCCAATTAACTAGTTTAGACGGCTTAGACTAACATTTCAGTCTCATGCATAAATACATCAAAAGATAAATTAATCTTGTTACTCTGCTAACAGGAATCATGGCCCTTCCTCCCACTGAATTAAAATATAAACTTAATTTTCCCATACGCCTGAGGTCCAAAGCCTGTCTTGAAAAATTCTTTTAGGTACTTGCCCAAAAGGATACCTGCTTTCTGCTTGCATACATATTGATTAAAAGAGTCTTAGTAAATATCTTCATAAATATTATAATATCAGATTTTGACAAATATTATAGCATTGTCAGTACTAATAACCTCCCTTACACGCTTGGATCTGACAGGAAGATTACTTCAGGTCATCCCCATATCAGAAAAAGATCAGACTCCTGACCAGCCCCTGCGTGAGAGCAGGCAGACACGTGCCTTTGCGCTAAGCACACACTCGGGCTTCTCCTCCTCCTAAAGCAGGCAGGAGAAGAGCAGGACCTTCTCCACCCAGCTGGAAGGGGGCCCTGCCTTCACATCCAAAGAGAGAGAGGAGCACATGAAGATTATGATCACAGTAAAAACTAAAGATATGTCAGGACACAAAATGTCTATGGCTCTTTAAAACAAATGTTCTGAGTTGTCCTCTATAGCCTCCCAGCTCTTCAAGGAGCTCCGTGCCATTCAAGTTGGACACTCAATCTATAGCCTGCTCTTCTCCCAAATCCTTTTTGGAGAGACAATACAAGAGGCCATGGGATGAAGAGAATGACTTTAATGTCATGGGGGATGGGGAATGTAATGCAGACCCTCTCAAAGGAGGGTCTGAAGCTGCAGTCTGAAGCCAAAAAATCATCTGAAGCTGCGCTGTTATTGTAAATTCTTCCTTCCTTTATATTCACAGTTGCATTTTTATTTATGAATAATGTGCTCAGTCCTCTAGCATGAAACCAAGCTAGCTCCTAAACATACCAAATTTGTTCCCTGTAATCCCAGAGGAAAACTATGATTAATATACAATGTCTTTATGCAAGAATTTAAACACAGTAGGAGGACAACTAATTAATGTCTTTTAGAGATGCAAGCCATCCTAAATCATTGGTAAATACAAGTCCAGGAGATCAGACTGCTGCAAAACCTATCAGTGAGATGCAATAGATCGCTATGATTAACAGTTTCTAATGGATTCCCATGGAAGGAATGATTGATTTCCAATAAAAAAGCCTTGGATTCGCAATAGGGAAGCTACCACCTGCTTCTGTTTAAGAAGAAGGTCTGAAATTTATAAACTAGTTTGTGTACAGCATTTTCTTTTCCTGCTGTGAATTCTTTAAATTACCTTTTAACCACTACTGACACCATTTATTTTTTGTTCATTAGCCTTAGGTGGCCCTACTACAGAATTCTCGTAACAAACCAAGAAAATATTTTTCAAACCTGTGTAGTAATCATTGTTACTATATGCCCCTCCACGGAAATGTGACAGGGGATAACGGTACAACATGTATTCAGAAGCAGACAATTGCATGGCTGGAGCCAGAAGAAGGTAGCACACCAATGAACAGGAGGGTAAGAGCTGTTTGATGTGTTACAAGCTCAGGCAGTTAATGAAAAGGCAGAGAGGAGGGGGTTTTTAAATTGCTAAGAGGAGCAAGCTGCCATTCTGAAATAGACCTCAGAAAGTCCCGATTCCTAATGAAATAGATACTGTCTGGCTCCACTTGGTTTTCAGGCTCCCAAATCTTCTGATGCTACTCTCAGTCATTCTGAAAAATGGCCCAATTCAGGTACATCAGCAATACACAGGCTTTGCCTCTGGATATGCAGCCTGCCTCTTTTGAAGGAGAGCCATACATATCTTGGTCCATCTCCAGATTCCTGTGTCTGACTGCACAGCTAGCAATGACTCTGGCTGATTTCAACACCCCATGGCAAAGGGTGGGAATGTGCTTACAGACGTGTTAAATGAGAGCAGCTTCCAGCATTAGATAGAGCAAAGCTCCAACTCACACACCAAGACAAGTATCCTAAAACTTTAAATGCTTTGCTGTCATCTCTTCTCTCACTTCCACTTTGCTCCTTTGCCCTTGTGCCTCCTTTAAAGCCTGAACGTACAAGGATAGCTGTCCTTTTAAGTTACAGAACAACTGAGTACCAAAATAATTTTCTGCTGACCGCTGCAAGCAGCAAATAATAATCCTCCCTGTGAAGACTCATGGACTAAGAATCAGAGCTGCGTCTCTCTTCCCTGTCCACACACAAGTCAACGTTCAGCCAGTGCTCAAACTCACAAAGCCAGTGCTCAGAGCAGAGGTCTGTTATTGATACCACCCATCCAAATTACTGTAACCACAATCCCAAATGCGTAAACCCATTCTGAAGATTTCCCGCACTTTATGAAAAATAACAAGTAATTCAGAATTTAACATGTGGTAAGTTCTAACTGCACCACTTAAAACAGCTTTGGATCTCTGGGTTGTGATACCCCCTTAGCAAAAGGGACTGGGAGACCTTAGAGTAAAGCCTCCTGGAGGAAGGCTTCGAGCCTCCATGGCTGTTTGAATGGAGGCTAGGTTTTTCAAGGAAGAGATCTGGTTGACTGCAGAACCACTCTCCAGATTTATAGGCAGTGAGTCCTTACATCCAGCACAGGACCCTATGATTTTTGGCGGGGGGGTATTTTTAAGGAAAGAAGAAAAACTTCAAAAGATGGTGTTCATGCATTTCAAAAGCTCATTTAATGTTCAGTGTGCGCTGCATGTGCTAAGAGGCACTTTTTGTTAAGATCCACTGCAGTGTCTTTTATTGATCCATCACCATGCAGATCAGTTGTTCTGGAAACCTGAGCTTACATTCCTCACACTCCTGAGAACTTGAATAATCACCATAACAAAGATCAATTTGGAAAGGCTTTATGCTTTAACGCAGTACATTCCTTTGCCTTGCCTTTGGAAAGAGCAATGTGCGATCGCAGCCCAGAAGGCCAACCGCATCCTGGGCTGCATCAAAAGAAGTGTGGCCAGCAGGGCGAGGGAGGTGATTCTGCCCCTCTACTCCACTCTCGTGAGACCCCACCTGGAGTACTGCGTCCAGCTCTGGAGTCCCCAACATAAGAAGGACATGGACCTGTTGGAGCGTGTCCAGAGGAGGGCCACGAGGATGATCCGAGGGCTGGAGCACCTCTCCTATGAGGAGAGGCTGAAGGAATTGGGGCTGTTCAGCCTGGAGAAGAGAAGGCTCCGGGGAGATCTTCTTGCGGCCTTCCAGTACCTAAAGGGGGCCTACAGGAGAGCTGGGGAAGGACTTTTTACTAGGGCAGGTAGTGACAGGACAAGGGGGAATGGCTTCAAACTGGAAGAGGGCAGGTTTAGATTGAACATTAGGAAGAAATTTTTCACTTTGAGGGTGGTGAGGCACTGGAACAGGTTGCCCAGAGAGGTTGTTGAGTCCCCATCCCTGGAGGTGTTCAAGGCCAGGCTGGACGTGGCCTTGGGCAACCTGGTCTAGTGGGAGGTGTCCCTGCCTATGGCAGGGGGGTTGGAACTCGATGATCTTCAAGGTCCTTTCCAACCTAAACCATTCTATGATTCTATGATTCTAAGAGCACATTTCGGTACTCAGACCATGAGTCAACATGTCTTCTGTGAAGGAGAGGGGCAGATAGGTGTGCAACATTGCTTCTTTGAAGATGGAGGCCCCGATTAAATGTATTTTATTAAGCAAACGTTTTTCTTTGGAGACCTACCTTGAAAGGGCTTCCTCCTGTTGTTTCATAATTTGTAAAGGAAACATTCTCTTCTCCTCTGTACTGCCTCTGCTGCGTGTGTGCTGTTTCAACTTCCCATGATGCCTCCCTTGTCGGCCATACCAACAGTTTCCCCCAGCTAAGATTTCTGCTTTAGGATGTGGTGGGTAGTGCCTTAGAAGTGACTCTTTTTCTTTATTGACTAGGGTGTATAGAGCTAGCTCATAGGTAGCTGACAGTTGGTCAAATGAATCCCACCCATCTTGACTCAAGTGGTAATTTTAGGCTATTTTTACTGTACGTTCTCCTTCACATAGGTATCCCATAGCTGTACCTTTGCATCAAAAGATCACACCATGACAGCAAGTAGTTCCCTTCAGATTAAAAATGCAAAACATAACATTTGGAGCATAGAGTATATGAAAAAACACGTCATGGGAGATGGAGTATCTTCAAAGCACTATGGTACATTTAATTAGGCTGAAGAAGGGGTGGTGAGTGGTTTAAGTGTCATCATGAAGAAAAAATGACCTGATGCAGACAAAGAGGAAGCAAAGACAATGATTTTCAGCTTCAAAAAATTATATAGATAGTTGAAGGTATAGGTATAATTGTAAGTGTAGATACAGATAGACTTGGGGAAGCTGTTCTTCACCGGTGATAAGAAAAACATTCAGGTAACAAACAAGCTTCTGTATGGCAGAAGGCCAGATGATTTTACATTGAAAACAGAAACAATGCTGAAAACTGTAAGTCATATACCTGGATGCATTTCTGTCGTGAATGGATTCAACCACCAGGAGCTAAACAGTCCAGTTCCTCTGAACCCAAGTAACAGCTGCCCACCGTTCCCAGTGCTGCCCTTCAGACGCGCTGCTATGTGTACCTCTCCTGTCTGACACAATTCTTAGGCAGTCTTATTTCCATAACACAGTTTTTAAGAGCCAGGAGTGGCATTTAAATGCATTTTTCTCAGTCCTAGCCCTTTGAATTGTAGAACTGTGATTTTGCAGGAACTACTTGACAATAAAGCAATTAATATATTATTTTTTTTCTAGTCATATTTATCTTTTGCAGACATGTTATACTCAAGAAGAAAATAAAGATGTTTCTGGATAACTAAGCCTGTCTTTAACACTTGGAGCCCTGTGTCTCAAGATCTCCCTGAGCCAGTGGCCATATTTTTTGACATATTTAATGACCCTAGGAAAACAATTCTTTTATGACTATGTTTTTGGAAGTCATATATACTTTCACAGTGCCTTGTGGCAATGATGTAAATTTTTTAATTAGAGGTTGCATGAAGACTCACCTTCTCTTGTGTGTCCTGAATGTGCAGTCTGATCATTTGTGTGGTGACTCTTCGCTCTTATACAAAAAAAAAAAAAAAAGAAGGCTGTTCAGTTTCTCCAAGCCTCTTATGAGTTTGTAAGCTTTTATTGTGTCTCAAACCCCACTGGCTATTTTCAGGGCTGAACTGTTCCAGCACATTTACTCTCCATGTGCAGATACCTTTACATTATCTTTGTTATCACTCTCTATTAATTTTTAGTTCCATTATAGCGTCTCTGCGCAAGCTCAGAACTGTACTTTCTAGATTGACTGCTGATGGCAGTCAACAACACTGCAAAGGGGATACAATTTTTTTAATAAATAACACAATAACATGTGGTGTGCTCGCTGCTAAATTGATTTTCAGTTGATAACTGATCGGAAAGTAAAGGGAACCCTTACACGCTGAAGTAACACCAAGCACAGCAGTATTTATCCTAATGCTTTACTTCCTTGCCATCGCTGCCAGGTCTGGATCTTCACTTTATCCTCTCTCTTATCCACTCCCTCTGTCTCTGGTGTAGTTATTTTTGCTTGCTTGATGTACATGTTTCTTGTCTGTCATGGTATCAAGAAATATGTTTGTTTTTACACATGGTTAATAGGTTAAAAAGTGCTTCTGACAGAGCATGTCTGATAATTGTAGGATTTTGAAAGGAAAGATGCAAAGCCACCAATATGTTCATTTAATATACGCCTCAGAAGAAGATGTCTTTGGCTGTTCTCAGGTGAGAGTGGATAAGGCAGAAATTTTGGGATAGTGAAGAGGAAGGAAAAAAGAATAGAACTTTGAACGGATGAATATGCTTCTGAAGGGCTGGAGGCGTATACTAATCAAATCACGACCTTTCTGAAAGTCTCCTACAGCAAACTAGAGAGGCTGATCCAAACAAAAAATAAAAAAGGAAATTTTGTTCCTCAGAAAAATTTATGGATTTTGAAATTATATTTGTCTCAAGTTATAATGAAATGTAAAAATCCCAGAAGTTTTAACAAAATAAAATATCCAAATTGAAGCAGAAATATTTTGTCATTTTAACTAACTAACATAAGTAACATATCATCAAAAGAAAAATTGTATCAAAATAAATGTATTTAAACTGGTTTAAAAAATTACTTTGAAAATGTAGATGAGATTTAAATGTTTCACAGTTTCAACTTTGCTATACCCAAAACCTTCAGCAGGAAAGAGCTGCTTGGACAAATTCTGGCCAGTCTCACTCAGGAGAATAGGGAAAGCAAAGCTTCATGATGGAAAAAATTCAAAGGCTCAAACCATTCCCCTCCCTCCCTCGCTGCCTCATCACACAGGTGCAGGCAGGTTCTGATGATCTCTGATGCTGGGCTACAGTAAGGAATCCAAACAGGGGGACATTAATCATCTGTGCTCTGGAATTATGGACTTCACTAGCTGTGGCTGTCATGGAGGTAATAAAGCTGAGGGATGAGTTGCTTAAATTTATAGACCAGGTGCAAGCATTAACCAAACTTTTCAGAAGACTAGTCTTATATTTTAAGATGGGAGTTAATGATCTGATTATTTTTCTAGTTCAGTAAATCAGCAACTGAGTGACTTATAGTGTCCTCTTATTCTCTTTAATCTTATTTGAGAGAATCCGTGAAAAAAACCAATATATATTTGCTATCTATGACTTATTTTGACAGAAGTTGAGCAACAGAGTGACTTCAGTCTAACAATTTCTCTTCCATGAGAAATTGTGGTAGTTTGACATTTGAGTTTATTCTGACACAGAACCAAACATGACCTAGGAACAAAACATGACCTGAGACTTCCTTCAAAAAACTTAATGTTAATAATTCAGACAGATAATATCACTTTAACATTGATAATCAGAATATTTGGGTTGATTTTTTAAAAAAGCAATTACTTTAACCATTTTATTTATATGTTTTATAAAAAAATTAAAAATTGTTATAAAAATATTTTAAAGCCATATAAAATTAACCATTATAGTTCATGTTATAAGCTGTCTTAATATCAATTTTAAAATCAAAGCCATTTTGAGAAGGAAAATCAAAGACAAATCATTTTAATCAAAATGCTCTTGTAAGTAAAGACTGCAAACTGGAACATTAAAATCAATACCAGTAATGCTACAAGCCTCTGGTAGTTTTCCTCACAAAATAAAAAGTCCCTTTGGGAAACTCTTTCAGCTCAGAAAAGCTGACAGTTTTATTCTCTGCCTTCCCAAAATTAGTTCTCTGACGGCACCAATACTTTTTTCCCCAGGGTACAGTAATTCTGCTCAGCCAGGCTATGTGAAAAAAAAATCCCACCGGAACGAAAACCTGTACAAAGTCCCATTTACAAAGAAGAGGGTTGTGTATCTCAAATGCAAACGAAGGAGCTGTGCCGTATCTGGCCTCTATGGCCCCTCATTATTTACTGACTTCAGCCCGTAACGCAAACTCACTTCTGCATTCTGAAACCCACACATGTCACTCTGCAAACAAGCAGTGGTGAAAGGCAGCAGGCAGGCGCCTCTTCATTATGTGGCATCCAACAAATACACAACTTTCCCTGATAGGCATTTGTAATAGCTAAGTTCTTAACTGAGCTTAGGGAAGAAAAAAAAAAAAGAAAATTAAAATCGAACAAAACAAAACAGCAGTCATCTTATTAGTGCATGGGGGTTTGCACAAGGGAAAATAATGAGAAGGTAAAACTAATTATTTCCAGCAGAAAATACTCCAGCTAAACCACGCTATTTGCATTTTATTGTCTCTGCAGAGGTGTAAATTGCTGTCATCTTGGGCTTTATATTGCACTGATAAGGTGCTTCTAGAAAAGGGAAACTAGGCAGAAAATTGGCATCATTATGCATTTCGGAGATGCTTATATTTAATCATTACAAACAGCCAATCTTTGAATAATAGATTGGGGGGGATCGAGCAGTCAAAAATAAATGTCTGCAGCTGCAGGGTTATGAAAACATCATTTGATGAATTACCTTGGAATGGAAAAAAAGATTCATCTCCCCACCTTCCCAAAATAATCTCTAACACAAAAACCACCTCAGCATCAATAAAATTAGAAGACAGGGAACTGGCTATAAATGAAGACTGAAGAAATTCCTATATAGCAGATCCATCTGCTTCCTTTCATAATGCAGGGACAATAGCAGAGAAATTTAAAGGCAACGAGCTTTAGAGAACTTAAAGAAGGGAAGAAGCAATGGTCACATTCCCACTTTCCCTGCAAAACCTCCATAAGATCCTCCACAAAAACAAGTGGTGGAGGATATTACTCACAGGAATTATGACTTGAGGTCAGTCTCAGTTAATGCCTGAATTTTAATTAATCTACACTGCACTGCAGTTGCCTCTGCATTTTACTAAAGCCATGTAACGAGGCAGTTTTCTCATAGTGAGAAATTAACAGTAGGCTAAGTCCACTCTTCCATAGCATGATCTCTTATTAATTCAGCTGATTTACATGTATTACTGGCAGATATATTCATTTTCCTCTTTCTTTAATTCTGGAGCTTGAAGACCATCATACCCTAAAGTGACTGCAAACCGTGTCTCTTGAAGAGACTACATACCTGACAGGTACGCAGGGGATTGCAAGGGGTTCTCCAAACACTCTCCTCAGTGCTGCACCTTTATTTCATGATCAAGTTTAGTCTATAATTTTTTTCAAATCCACAATATGTCAAATGTTTTTAATGACTCTATAATAACATAAGAAGCTATTACGGTTTAGCACACTTGTACAGGGGTGCATTACCTTGATGGGCTGAGATCCATGGCTACAGGTTTTTTTAAAGAAGGAAAGAAAGTCACATCTATGAGGAATTAAATCAAGAAAGATCAGTATAAGCTGTGGTATGCCTGTTCCTTGTTTCTTTTCTGTTTTGTTGTTTGTTTGTTTGTTTGTTTGTTTGTTTCTGCAAACAAGGTGCTTTATTTCTCCTTGAGGTCTTTGCAATATGAGCATTAAAAGTATCTAATAATACTAATGTAAAGCCTTAACAGTAAAAAAAATCCAGTTGATAGTATGATGCACAGTTGGACCTCATACTTTATTCTGAGCACTTTAGGATTTCAGGGTATTTTCTTGACGGTTTTTGGTAGCTTGATTTGAACTATAGAAGTTTATATGCATTTAAAATAGAGAAAGAATTGTAAAGCTTTTGAATATGTTGCCATTTTTCATCATTGTGTTATTTAGAAACTAATTAAAAGCTTCATATTTCATATTCAAATTTTATAAATTTTTAGTTTATATATCGAAGTAAAAGAATTTTTTTTTCTCATTAAGATCAGCATTTCAACAGCTTCTTCATTGGGGTTAGCCTTTGTGTGGTGATTCTAGGAATTGGATACAGTAAGATCAGTCTGATTCTCCCTTCGTTGCTTCATTAGGAAGAAATTATGTCTGTTAAAAAAAAAAAGTATTTATTTCCAGACACTGAAATGAAAAATATTGCTATCAAATAATATGATTAACTGCTTCCTCTAGCATTACCGGTGCTGAAAATAAAATTTAAACAATGAGATTTCATTAATACTTTTTTCATTAACAATTCTTTTTTTCTGTAACTTTGGGAAGAGGTGTTAAATTTTTCACAAAAGACAGGAGTTAAAAAGTTGTAGCTCTGAATAGAAGAGAATGATAGTGTAAAAAAAAAAAATGTTATCTCCGTTTTGACTAGTGTGACATATTTTTGCTACATATGCACTTTCTCAGCTGCTAATCTCCAGAGCTTTCAACAGTAAAGTTGATGGATGAAGGGAAGAAAGATTGTGTGACAGCCTGGTAATCTGTCCAGAGGGGAAGGGACACTGTCAGTCAGGGTTCAGGTACTGGAAGGGCTTTTGACCAGCCAACCATCTGTACATGTCTAGAAGGCCAAGTGCTATTTTTCCCCACTACTCAGCTCTTGAGAATGAAACCAGCACTGTCAAGATGCACGCAGGCAATGAGACAAAACACTTTATTTTCTACTGTCATAGAGAACTTTGCTTTTTTTGAATGCTTATGTTTATATTGTGCTCAACAGACACTTACAGAGTTGTGTTAACGCCACCAGTACTACTGAAATTAATAGCACCGCTCCCAATTTCACTATCCCCTCCTGCATCCTACACCATTACAGTGCTATTGTAGGCTGAACCACAGTTGTGGTAGCATGATAGGTAATTAATTCCCCAGACACGTCTCCCATAGTCCTGCACATCCTGCTGACCATGCTTCCACATCGGTTGGAGTTAGATTGACACTCTCTTTTTGGCTGGAAGTTGTGTATGACCTCCTGCCCGTACAGAAACACCAGTGCCCGACAGCAAGGGCTCGCTCTTCTCGCCATCAGGGAGTGAAAAGCATTTCTCTCCTCTGCCGACATACCTACTTTTATGGTATTACATGTCTAAACTGTCTGTGTAGCCCTAGCGTAGGTTCCCATTGCATTCCGGGTCCCTCAGACCAAAGGCAAATCTGGTACTCCTTCCCCCACCCTCCAGCCCACAGCCTGGTCTCCTCTGGTAGGGACTGAAGCGGCTGGAGTCACACTTGAGCTGTAGGATGCTCCAGCCAGCTCCCACAACAGGGCCGGGCAACCTGGGCATGTCACACCGTGCTGCCACATGTCAACACAGATGTGAGCTTTGAGGCCTCTGTCTTTGTCCCAGAGATAACTGACATTGGTAAAAGGGCTCCAAAATTGGAGGTGGGGGGAGACAAGCAGACTTGTACACACACACACACACACATGCACACACTGGGATCACATTGTTTTCAGGGGGAAGCAGCATAGGAACACACAGTTGGATAGTGGTTGTAACTCAAAGTGCTGTAGTGAGGTATTGCAGCAAAGCACACCGGCTTACGGGGGCTTTAATTCTGCTCAGTAAGAGGAATGTGAGTGAGGGATTTCAAAGGGAGCAGAGCGCCATATTGACATCTATCCTGTTACAGTTGTAATGATGAATCATAGAATCATAGAATGGTTTAGGTTGGAAAGGACCTTGAAGATCATCGAGTTCCAACCCCCCTGCCATAGGCAGGGACACCTCCCACTAGACCAGGTTGCCCAAGGCCATGTCCAGCCTGGCCTTGAACACCTCCAGGGATGGGCCCTCAACAACTTCTCTGGGCAACCTGTTCCAGTGCCTTACCACCCTCAAAGTGAAAAACTTCTTCCTAATGTTCAATCTAAACCTGCCCTCTTCTAGTTTGAAGCCATTCCCCCTTGTCCTATCACTACATGCCCTAGTAAAAAGTCCTTCCCCAGCTCTCCTGTAGGCCCCCTTTAGGTACTGGAAGGCTGCAGTAAGATCTCCTATCTTGAAATACACCCTTGTGCAGCAATGGGTTATACACTGTATACAACAGTGCAGTGCCCGGGAGCTGAAGGACTACATTCCCACGTAGATGAGAAAACGACAATATTTTTTCAACATGGTAATTGGGAAATCTGTACTTCTTCTTGGGAAGTTGTACCTTGCAGAATTGGCATAAGGAATGCATCTCAATATACCACGGAGATTATTTGTGAAACAGAAAGCTACTGCAGCCTTTTTTTTTTTTTATCTGTGTAAACCAAAGTTAAGATATGGAAAATGTACAGAAAATGCGAATAAGTGTCCTTGTGCCCAAAGTAAGGAATACGAACAGAAAGGACTTTGGAGAAGCACATAAACACACAACTATCATTTACTGGGTCTCTCTCTTCCAAGAAAAATAAAATCTAGAATGAAATATGATTGCAGGCACCGCTTCAATGCCACATAGCCTGTTCTGTCCTGCCCTGGTACTCTCTCCTGAGAACAGTACCATTTCCCTGAAGAAAGGGGCATCTCTCTGAGGAGCTAATATCACTTCTCCCTGGTGTGGCATCAAAAGAGAAGCCAATGAACACGAGATGATGCTAGGGAATGCAGTACAGAAGAAGTTAAGAGGCAAGAGAGTAGGAAATATCTTTGAGGGGAAAATGAGCTTTTCTTGTGCTGCATCTCTGCATGATCTTCATCTGCGAGGACATTCACGACCTGCAGATTTCCAAGAAGTGACAGCTCGCAACAGTATTGTAAATGTGGAATATGTTAACTCTCTAAAACTTACTGTTGGGAGGAAAGCGACGTTCAGTATTGCCAGAAAAAAACTTACATGCTGATATATCACTCAGTTATTTCTCATTTTTCATTCAATTAAAATGTGCCCCATATATATTTTAGCACAAGCAAGGCCAGACAAACACTCCCATGTACAAACACAAAAATATATGTATTTTAATTTTCATTTGGTCATATTTTATTTAACAGAATGTCATTCTTCCTCAGTAACCAACAATGATTTAAAGTAGTAGTACTCTCCAAAGCAGCCCATTGATCACAGAGAACTGATGGTATTTAAATATACAATATAAAGAGTGACATGTTTCACAAAGTTGCTTAATCTTCAGATTTTAGGTTGGAACACAACAGACCAAAAAGTAACCATCTTACTAGGTCCAAGAATAAAATTCAAACTGACAACAAGTTGTGAAAAGAGAAGAGTTATTGAAACTATACATAGAGAGAACGTGATTGATTGATAGACTTGTCCTGGCTTTACAAATCTCAGACCCCCTGAGTCCTAACAGTACTAAACTGAGAAACAAACAAACAAATTTTATCCTGAGGATACAAGCACTGTTTGCAAATTACTCCTGTAATTTAATTTTTGAATTTTTGATAACGGTGCTATAGTATTTTCCATAAGGCTCCAAAGTAGATCGTTGCATGCGGAAAAAATGTATTCAGTGGTTACTGCTACGCAAGTACTACAGATCATAAGAGCCTTAAGGCACAAATAGCCAATCTAGCAATTTTAGATGACACCATGACTAGCTGTTAATCATTATCCTCATAACAGAGTTGTATTAATAGATTATGTGAGTGCTTTTACGTTTGCATGAGTGCAGAATCAACAGTTAGCACAAGTTGTGCACAACCTTCACTGGGACAGTGTTGCTGTTGCTTAAATGTTGGGGCAGTAGTCCCTACCTGAAGAATGCTAATTAACAGTCAGGGGAAGGTAACATCTTAAATCACAAGAGTTGTCTCAGATGACTGTCTATCTACACCTGTGCAGGCTCCCAGCCAGAGTCTCTTTTGTATTCCTCTATGACGAGGTCACCTGTTGCTCTCATTTTCCACTTCACCCTGTTACCAGAGATTTGTATAGGGGAAATATTTAAAACAGTGGTCCTCAAGCTCTAGTCTGCAGATTATGAGGGTGTTGGGGTTTTTTTACAGTTTTCTCCAGTTATTCATAGAAAAAAGTACATACAGAAGACAGGATGTTGTTGAATGCAAGAGCGTAGGAGAAGAAAGGATGCAGAGCTGGGTAAGTTTTGTAGGACACATTTCACACAACAGTCCATAGGGTGAAAGAGCTAGAGAACCACATGATTTAAAAGGGACATTATTGTCAAGTTGAACACTAATTAACTGCAAAACATTTTCTTAAAATAGTGTCAGACATTCTATATGTGCCCCTCTGAATGTATTCATAGTTTTAGAATCACGTGTTTTTAATTCCTTCTGCCACTGATGTGTGAAAGGTGCACATGAAATTCAGGGAAAACCATATTTAAGGGAAAGTGATTCTACACTAAGTCCCATCAAGGATACAGTGCAACCAAACCCTGAAACTCTTTAAGTTACCATAATCTTAGGCATTACTTGTAACAATCACCAATGCAATATTTTTAGACATTAAGTGTAATGCTTAAAGTTGTCAGTTTCCTTTAAATCATCACCACTCTGAGTGACTAATGGCTACGATTAACATCACCAGCAGAACTGCTTAAAGACACAGGACACAGATCACCAGCTACAGCTCGGAGGCTGCATAATTAGCAGAAGACAGGGCGATGCGCCGGGGAGATCCCCGCACCACTCACACTCACAGCCTTCTACACAGCGTAGGCGCCCATATTGATGTCAGGGCAAGACAGGCTTTAATCCGAGCAAGCGCTGAATTCTCCCACGAAATTATCTCTGCGGCAGGGACTTGCGGAACACATGCCTGCCTTCTCTTCCTACGGACAGGTTGGTGAACATTACCTTTCCAGCTCCTGCATGCTACACGATACCCACGTCCCAAGAGCCACTGTGGAAACAGCAGCAGCAGAGGCGGTTCAGGCCTGGCATACACATTAGGTTTAAATATATCAAAACCAAGTTTGTGTTGGAAAGAGAGAAAGAGGTTCTCTCTCCTTTCTGATGACAGATGTGTGGTGGGGTTTGTAAGTCCTCTGTTATATTACAGAGCAAGTGAAAGCCTCCCGCACCATTAGATTAAAATGATTGATCAGTTCACTTCAACTCCTCCTTGTTTTTTTCTCCATAGGCCTCCCACCTTCCCTTATGGGCATGTGGCACCTTTCCTTGTGGGCATGAGGCTCCTTTCCTTCTCTCCCTGAATGACTTCTTCAGCCAGGGAGGACACAGCATTTCACATATTCCTTCAGGTATCATGTCTGAGCCAGCCCAGGGCCCATCTCCAGGTGAGGATCTGGTGGCATGCACTGATCCATTAAACCATGTTGAGCTACTGCACCTACAGTTTCACATGGTAACTCAAGCGTTTTCTAAAGATTTAGGAAACTCCACCATGGCCAAACAAGGTAGACCATGTGAAAAATGGGAACTCTGCTCATAATGCAGATGGGGGACACAAGATAGGCTACTGATTTACTTCTTGGAAGCGTTCATACAAGTTCACTCACATCATTTCTACCATTTATACAGCTTTCCACTGCAGGCTTGCGTCTGGTTCTTATTTTAATTCTTGTGTTTTATCATCTTCTATTATCTTTTCTGTTGCTTTTTTCTCCCCTTAAATTTTTATTAACCAAGGGACCTGATTTGAGATGCCTGCCTTTAGGCACTGCTGTGTGTTGCCGATGATGCGACAGCCTCTTTAAGGAATTACAGCAGCATTTCCATATCAAATACAAATCCTAATTAAACCCCACCATTTGTCTGCTGCAAATTGACAGATATGCCAATTCTCTGGAAGTAAATTCTCTACTAACAGCAAAAGGAAGCTTTGTCACACCTTTATTAGAGAGGACTTGTTCTAAGTGACTGATTCAGAAACAACAGAGCTGACTGACCATGGTCCCCATAGACAAAATACTTTGGCCATGTTTTAACAAAAATGTGTGCCATAAGGAAGCATCAGCATCTTCCCTTGGAGGTCTCTTTTTGCCTGTGTGCAGTGCCTCCCCTCCATTTGGATTCCACAGTGATATCATTAACTCATATTTTGAACTCACATTTTGAACTTACTGCAGAAACTTCTCTTTTTTTTCTCTCTTTTTAAACTCTTACCGTGTGAGTCTGACATGTCTGTTATCAATCAAAGCAGTTTACACACACAAAACCCTGGAGAACGAGTGACAAAGTAGTGGGAGCTTGTGACCTATGTTTGATCTTCACCACTGCCCAGCATACACACATTATTTTTTAACAACAAAATCCCTTTGCAAATTGTGCAATCCAACAGGGGTCAATGTCATTTTGTGGCAACAGACCCATATGAAGGAAACAAATTAAGATCCCAAAAGCTGATAGGAAAAAATTCCCACACAACCGAAAGTGAAATGCAGACTGAAGGTTATATCCAAGTCAACGTGCTAAAGACAGACCCCTGACACAGGATCATTCAAGGTTACAAGGCAATACAGGAGGTGGGGTCCTATCTACCCAGCTTGCACTTCCATTTGTGGTCACTTAAGCATGCCTCTAAATAAAATGTCAATGTTCCTTGTATAGTTAATGGCAAATAAGTAGCTTTCAAGGCCCTCAAAAGGAGATCCTCTCAGACCAAGTTCAGAATTCTTTACTGGGCAGCCAAGATTTCCTTTTCAGGGTCTTCAGAGTAAACTACTTTTTATCCCTCAATTATACAGGGAAGAAAGGCATTTCATTTGGGGGACATATTCCCTTTTTACCATTTCCTCAGCAGAAATGGCAAAATGTACATTCAGATTTAACTCCACAGGAAAGGAGCTCACCCCTGGTTTGTAAAGGTCTCATGGTAAAACGTTTAGGTAGGTTTCCAAAGAAGCTAGGCATGACTGAATCAACAGCCAGACATTCTTCTCACACTAAATAGTGACACATTATTTTCTCTCCTGCAGTTCAATCGAGACTGAGTGATCAAAGTGTCATTTTTTCCATATATAAACACAATGTGAATGTCTTCCATTGAGATTTTAATTTCTCTAACTGGCCCTGTTTCTGTTTTGCTACCTGAGAAATCGGATAACTATTATTTTCTTGATTTCATAGTGTGCTTTGAACTTCGTGGACAAAACTACTATTCTCAGCACCCCAAATACATGCTCATAAGCTACTCGCAAAATGCTTTTCTTTAGAAGGACACGATACAGCTAGCCACATAATTAAGTGATTTTTCAGTACAATCCTTCGAGACCTTTGCTCTTGCCTTTCACATTGATATTTGTCTTCCAGATTTGTCCTGGTACCCAATGCTGTCGATAGCTCAGCAGGACATTCTCCACAGGCAAATAAAGATTATCAAAGTCAAACTCAGCGCCCCTCTCAAATCCTATTTTAATACTCTAAACAAAATTCTGAAGCCTAATTTTGAATTTTTCTCTCTTCCATGCTCTTTCAAACATGACTTTTTCAAAAATCTTGACAAATACATACACTGATAATAACAGAAACAATAGAATAACAGGGATATGACCAAAGCTTATTGCAAAGTGTCTCCATGTAATTCTATATGGTAGTTCTTAGGAAGCTTGGCAAACTTTTAATTTCCCAAACAGAACAGGTAAATAATAAAATGCATGATTAAAATACTGTCAGGTTACAATTTTGTCAGGTAATGTGCTTAGGCTTTGCTGTGACGGTGATTAAATAATACAAAGAGCATTCCATGCAAGGTATTGAGCTAAAACAATTCTTTAAGAGAGACATTAAAGCGAATCTGCTTCTCCACATATTCATGACCTCTTGAGGTCCCTTCTACTCCTATTTTCTTTAATTCCATGTTTAGTTTATGTATGTCTCTACAAATATCTTTTGTGACTAGGCGTAACATGTTTGTCGAGTGCAAAACATCTTTTTAAATATGCTATACAGTAAATTTACATTTCTGTAAAGACATCTTAAAGCTATTTTACAACTAATAACTATTGGGAGCCTGTGTATTTGTTGGAGCTTAGTGGGACTGATTGCCTGTCTTTATAAAGCCAGGAGACTATTGACATCTCTGATTACAGGAGGACGCCTTTGGGCATGGAAGTTTCCATAACTTTTCCATATATTTTTAAACATTTGTTTCATGGAAGAGACATCATGTAAGGGGACATTTTTAGATCTTGCCAAAGGCCTGAAACTATCAATTTTTACAGGTTTTTTTCTCCTCCTTTTTTTTTTTCACCTAGTTGCTTGGACAGGTGTATCCAGTTTTTCCACTAAGTTCCACTAAGTTGCAGGATATTTTTTTATATGCGCATCGGCATGCATAATTACAAGGTTTATTCTACCCAATACACAAAAAAGGTAAGAAATTAAGAAGAATTCCTCCCAAGCATTTGAATTCTATTTTTAGCACTTCAATTCTGCTATAAAAATTAGACATCAATTCCTATGACAATAAAGATTGGAAAAAGTTTTCAGTCCAAATTTAATCTATTAAAAATTGTCCTACCTATAAAGATTTTCTACAATAAGCAAGGGAAACGTAGAAACCCTTTTATGTACCCTGATGTGTAAAAGTGAAATGCCTTTAAAGAATACTGAGAGCATGTAAAGGATAATTATTTTTCTTAACCATTTTCACATCTTTATCCAATGTCACAACTGCAATTACCGCTGCCAGAATTTGCTTCAGCAAAATAAAAGCTGCAGCCAAGAAGACCCAACTCTTTAACAGTGAGGACCTTACTGAAAAAGTAGGTGGCGAAAGATGAGGTCCCAGTTAAACTATAATATATCCTACTTTCACTTTCTGGAAAGAATATATTAATAGTCATTAACTTGAAGCTGAAATCAGGCATCAGAAAACATTACATAAATTACATAAATTAAGTGCATAAATAAAGGATTTGCAAACAAAACAAATTTATGAGCTTCAAAACAAATTTTAAGCTTCATACAGTTAAGCAGATACACTTTCCTACAAAGATGCTCTGAGGGGATGTAAGAGGCATTTGCATTTTCTGACCAGACAGCTGGTGTACTCTAAAATCAGCATTGTGCTGGTTTACACCAAGGTTTGGCCCGGTATCCAAAAGCATCCACGAAGATTTTGGATCACCACTGTGTCACAGTTTGCATATATATGGAACACTGACTAAATCCCAAAGCCCTTACAAGGAGAAAATTTCTACGGATGTTAGAGTTTTATCTGATAAGGATTTAAAAATCAGATCGATAGCAATATACTATTCTACTAACCATAAGCGTGGGCTTATAAAACATACATTCAAATATGGCACTTATGCAAACCCTAGAGACACATCTCACCTATCCAGCATGATGTTACAAGGTGTGTGAAAAATAGTACTGAATAAAATAGTATATAAGAATTCATCAAGCTTTCAAGTCTCTCAAATCACAGAAGTAGTATTACAACAGTTTCTGCTACTGAAAACTTGTGGGACAGACTGAAAAGACATTCAGACTCTGTATCTTTTCTCTTTGCATTTCATAACACGTATCATGAAAACAGAATCAGGAGAGCAGAAAGGCGATGACTTGTTCAGACAAGTTCCTGCAATGCGATGGCATGTTGGGGCATACACTATTTATCATCGCTGCTAATGAACTGCGAAGTGGGAAAGCTTTATCCGTGTGCTGCCTGGGCTAATCAAGGGTGATGCTGGAAGAGACAGGGTTGTCTCAGCCCTGAGAAACACCAAACCTGCCACCACAGGAATAACGGCTAAACGCTGAGATGACACGCTTCCAAGATTTCACTCTCTGCTCTCTCTTTTAACTCATCCCAGCCTACTAAATCTTACAGCTGCAATTATCTTGGGCAAAGAGAGGTGACCGACAACCAGTGACTTTGAAACATCAGTGATCGCTGAAGTGATGGAAGAAATTCTTTAAACTCTGGCGCTTGGGAGGTGGGGTTGCTGTGAGCTATCTCCTCCACTATGTATTCTTAACTGATCCCTGCATTGCCCGGACATGCTCTTACAATACCTCTAACTATTCAGATGTCTTGGTGGGCACTCTGTGTCTTCTCACTCCGACTGCGGAGTTAAGTCCTCATAAGAAATGACATTCTTGCCTTAGCGTACAACAGGCTGCACACACATCAGCCAGCACACAAAGATGACACAGCCCCTGCGTTTCAGCTGATTCACCCAATCCCTAGCAAAACCTGTTGCCCTTTTGAGGTAAAATGTATTTCTCTATTATGGCACATGTTCAATATATACAGTTACATTACAACCAAAACAAAAGTGTCCTAAACACATAGGCTGAGATGTTTGACTACAACTTATTTATATTAATCGTTACTTGGAGTGGGATGCTGTTGTTCTATGGAAAGTTTTACTATATTAATAATGACATTGTCTCAATATACAATCTATAATATATCTAAGTACATTGGATAGGTATGATTTCTTGTATAAACCTTCAATTAAATATACCTGTCTAACAATGTCACCTTGTATGCTTGTCCATTGGTAAAAATATATATATGTATCCAGTCTGCCAGTGCACAGGATTCCGTGATTTACTTTTAACCTCTGCTGCCAGGCTTTACTTTCACATACCGGTTATTACACTGTATTTAGAGGACTATTTTCTCATTCCAAGGGAGAACAGAGTTCTGGAAAAATTCTTGATGTGCACACAAAACGCAAGAGAAGTAACTCCAATGTGGCCCACATTACAACACCCAGATTAGGGTAACAAGCCAGGTTACTTGTGAACTGTAAATGAAAAGTTAAGGTAGAAACCTCACAGATCCATACAGCCAAACAACGAGGCTGTGAAAGAGTTGGTTCCAGCTCAGCTGTTATCTTTTTCACAATGCTACATGATTTATGCTAAATCACAATTCTAAGCCACAACTTTATTTGGGAAATCAGTTGCTACAGTTAGGAAATATTCGACTGATTACAGCATCTCCAAGTTCTTCTATTCCCTCTTTATCTTTGCACACTACACGAGCATTGCAGAGAGAAAACAAAACAGCAGTCAACACACTAGCTGCAATATGGCTTCCTATGAGAAGGACAACATTTAATTGGCTTTGATATTTTTCCTTGTCCAGTACGTGTTTCTCTGTGTGTATATGTGTGCATGTGTGAGCGCACACACGTTTTCTTCTCTTTTTTATGGTGCACTTCACTGACATTTCCATAGCATTTGTTTACCATAACTTACAAAGTCAAATTGGAGGATTATATTGTATTTACAAACAAGTTGGCACTTACAGAATAAATTACTGATTCCTCTTTATTTTTTATTTCATTTTATTTTCCTTTTTTCTCCTCTTCTTTTTCACCCCAGGGCATCCAGAATTCAGGCAGAATAGCAAAACCTGCTGCCTGCTGCCATTATGCTACATTAACATGAGTAAATAGGATTCCAGCTGGTACGCGCTTTCCCAATGGTTCGCTTGCTGCTGAGAGGCAGTGCCTTCCACCTCAGTTCATGTCCGACGCTCAGGAACTGTTAGTCAAGTGAAAGCAGAGGCTGCATGTTTTCTTCCTCGTTCTTATCCATGCGTTTCAGCACCCCGGGATCCACAACCGACTGAGACCTGCAGAGGGATAACACGGTTATCTGACATTTCTAGATCAAGAAAAATGAGGGTAAACCTCAGCTTTCTTTTGTTTATTTTCATTTCTGCCAGGGCTTAAAAATAATGGTATAGCATTACCCGACCATCTGATCATTGCAAATGGTCAGAAAATACCCTCATGGAGCGATCACATGGTTTTAAAGGGCTCAGTGCTGGTTTGTGGATATAGGAGCAAGAGGTGGAACAAGGCAGATCTTCTTTTCTTCAGTGAAGCAGTGAGACAGGCTGCAATCTCAGCACACAACAGAGGGCAAACCAAGCTGTCTTTTGTACTGACTTGAGCACTGACCCTCTCTACCAGAAGGTTATATGGCACCAGGCTGGTAAAGAAGGTACAGTTCAGCCACCCAGCTGGCTAATGGCACGCTGCAATTAGGGGTATGTGTTAGCTGGAAGCAGAAGTTGCTCCTTTTCTGAATAGCACTTTAACGCAACAGTGCGAGCTCCTAAGCCAACCCTAGGGAACCCTGCCACGGCCAGCAGGATTTCTGGAGCAGTGGACACATCTGTCAAACTCACTTATCAGCTCAGCTAAACAGGGCCGAGAAGGATGGTGAAGGCAAATTCAATAATGATCATAAGATTTCTCCAGATTCCCTGATTCAGCACAGAAGCATAACACTGGTACTGGTGCCCTGCAACAGCTATGTGCGAGGGGAAAAGAGGAAACAAACCTCAACCTCCAGCAAAATCAAAATGCTCCATTAAAAATGAAGTCCAAAGTGTTAAGATGGGGTCTTACATGACCTGTGTCTCAGCTTGTCAAAAAGCAGGCACTTCAGGGAACAGTAAAAGAAACCCTTGTTAAATGTTTCCTTTAGTGAGATGAATCTCATGCTGGAAATACATATTTCTCCTCTCTTCTGTAAAGATTTGAGATGGCTAGAGAATGTGTACAACTCTACAATGCAGGCATCTGTTTTTGGTCAGTGGAAGCACACTGTGACTGCATCATTGCTACAGATTTGCCCATTTGGAGGGCTACAGCGCAGAGAAAAACCTTTACAAATTCTGACCTTTCCTAAGATATACAGAGTCAATCCTGCACTCTTATAAACTGGCATCATCCACTGGAAACAAGGAATGAGGCTGATGGCAGGAGACAATATGGTCTTTCTCAAAAAATCTAAAGAAAACCTTCAATAACACAATAAAAAACATCTGAGTTAAAGCCTAGGTGAAAACTTTAAACACAAGGATATTTTCTAATAACACCACATTCTCTTACTAATGCTAAAATCAAGAAAATTAGCTTTAAAATCTGATGGTCTCTCTTCTGATAAACATAATTAAAATTTTTTAATTAAAACTGTACAATAACGCTGATCTAGAATGCTGGTCAGTTCCTCAGGCAGAAAGCTAAACCACTGAATTAAAAATGCTTTTTTAAAATCTTCACATGGTACCGTGACAATGCAAAGCTGATTGAAAATTTGCTGGTCGGAAGCTGTACTCCTGGAAAATCAAGTTCATCAAGATAAAAATGCTGTGGAAGCATACTCATTTCAAAGGATTCCAAGTGAATGTAATAGAAGACTGAGATTTTTCCTTCACTGCCGATGTCTGAGCAGCCAAGGTTTCCAGTTCTCATCTGGGGAAGTGAAGGTGAGCCAGAAAGGCTGCAAACCTGGCTTCAAATTCCCAGTGAAGCAGTTTTGGCCATAAATTCCCAGGGCCTCTAAACTCTCTGATCTATGGGCTGTAAGCTCAGGAGCCTCAATGCCATGAAGAAGGAGAAATAGTTTTCATTCAGTTTTAAATCGGCATTTACTGCCATGTTTCATTCCATTCAGCAGCAATTCATGAATGAAGACATGTAAAAAGAAAAACATTTGTGTAAGTCTATGGCACCTTCTAGCTACATCTCCCAAATAACTTTACAGACATTACTGAATAAATTTTCACAAAACCCGGTAGGACAGAGTTGTACCACGAAGTCCTATTGAAGATGTGAAGAACCAAAGCCACACACAGATACTCTGCAGAGCTGATCAACACAGACACCTTGCCTGCGGGGTTAGGTGAGAAGAGGATGCAGGTCTCCAGCTGGGTGCCTCAGCCATGAGAGCCACGGGTGGACACAGCCACAGGCTAAACACGGCTGCTGAGACAGCTGCGACGGTGCCACCTGATGTGAACATGTTCTCCCCAGAGGTCTGTGCGACAGGTGGGATTAATTGCTCCTTATCTCCACCACCCTCCTCAGGATCAGCCTTCCTTTCAAGTAGAGGTTATCCAATTCACCAAAAGTTCAAGGAGATCTGGAGGAATGTCAGTGGTTCATAAGGGGGGCAAAAATGAGTAACAAAGACATGAATTCTCAGCAGGATTTTGGTTTAAGAAGGATACCCTTTCAGACCAATAAACTCATTTTAAAATGGCAAGCCAAATTAAACACGATAACTGTTGGACATGTGCTAGACACTTGTGAAATTTGTTCTAACAAGTTAAGCACTTTTCATTGACTTACTGTCATGGTTTTTTATACGTTAAAAACCTTCTTCTGCACTAACATGCCACTCTGAGTCTGGTTTTAAACTGAGAGAAATAATCCATCAGGTGCCGAATACCAGTTAAATTTAATTTTTAATGAAATAGAGTTTATCTGTTTTACTTTAGCTTCTCTATTTCTGTTTTAACACAGTCTGTGCACTTAATACATCGAAGTCTTGGGACTTTCTGTCCATCTTACTACCACTCCCTTCTACTTGGTACTAGCACAGTAAGTCTACTTAGTACTTTTTATATGCAATAGCAGGAAAGGAGGATTCCCGCAGGTGCTGCAGACATGCTAACTGGAAAAGAATGCAAAGAGGGTGAGGAAATTCCAGTTCAAAATTATGTAGACACAAATTTCAACATGCTTATTTTCTGCAGTATGTCTCCTACCAGTTCAGCTAACCCAGACTGAAAGAATGTCAATTTCAAGCTTACACTGAAATGTAATTCTGCATGAAGGATTTTTCAAGCACAAGTTAAATGAGAAAAAAATTCGTTGAGAAAGAAGGAAGAATCTGGTCAATCCACTGCTTTTCCATTTAATAATGCCCGGGATAGTCTGGAATAGTCTGCTCCAAAGGGTCTTGTCACAGGCCTTCTCATGCTTTTTTGTTGCATCCTTGGATGAAGCAATTTACTTTCATGACTTCATTTTGCAACAGTAAGACTTCTGCATTTCAGCTCCTAAATTCCACCCTTCTTTCCAAGACAGCTTCTCTAATGTCCCATAATTTTTGTATTACATGCAAATCATATATAAATGTATTGCTCACTTTTTCCCTTCCGCTGTCTCTTTGCTGTCCCATTTTCCCCATTACTTGTGTTAATTGAAACTTTGTCATATGGCTTCAGGACCTTTTTTAACTTCTCCTTATCCTAGTTCATTCACATCCCATCCAGTCTCTTGCTATTTCCTACTTTCAATGCACTGTAGGTTTTTTTCAACACAAAATCTTTAAACTTCACTGCTTTTTTTCTTTTTTATTCCTATGGCAGTCTCCTGTTGTCTCCTCTCTATTTCCCCAAAAACATCTCCCTTTCAAACAGCTCTGTCCTCCCCAGTCTATGCAACATTTTCCAGCAAAAATCATCTTCCTGGCTGAGTCGTCTGAAAATATTTCATCCTGGTTGATCTGCTTCCGGAGTCTCTCTCCCTTTTGCATCAAATGCCATCTCCTGAAACTGAATTCTCAGCTTAGCATATCGTCACTTAATTTTAACGACTTTATGTATTGTTTTCTGCCCTGTTTGTTCTCTTCTGATTCATTGCTGGGCCTACCCCTTATGAGCTGCACTCTGACTTTTGCTGCCGTGCTCAACCTTTTCTATCACCCTGCTGTAATCTCTCCTCTTTCTCTTTTACTGTCCTGGCGAGGTTGGACCAGGTTCACCCCTCCCAAGTGAATCACCTCACTGCTTCCATAGGTACTGGAGAGGTAACTAACCTCTCCCTAGAGTTTACTTGAATTTGAATGGTAAAATGCAGCACGCAATTATACTGTATCTTCTCAAAGAGAAGAATATCCGAATGCCAGCATGTTTGCCAGACTCGCATGTAACAATTGGCACTGATTTTTGTCCTGATTCTCCTCGTTACACTTTCTCATGTTGTGTGCAGTCACTGTGACTGACAGTTCAGATGCTGTAAATGACCTGGCACCTACAGGCTGGCGGACACCAGGCACTGGGCTATGAGAGGGAGGAAGGTAAGAGGTATCATCACCACCACCCAGCTGGATAATTGGTCTCAACTGACGCTCTGCACCGAGGCTCACTGCAGCTAGCACTGTCTCTCTAATACGTAGCATAGGGTGGGGTGGGATATCAGCTTATTCCAAACACAGTACTGTATACACTGCCTATATGGCACTGTGAAAATAATTAGCTGCACTGAGCTCATAACTCACATGGGTAATAATCAACACTATGGTCTATAATCAACAGTGATCTTCTTAAGAAAGGAGAAAAAAAAGATCCACGTATATAATAAACTGAGGGAACTACCTGCAGCTTCATAAAAGAGAAGGAAGGCAAATGTTAACCATATGGCAATACTAGAAGACCACAGTACCTTTAACCCACCTTTTCATGGATTTGGGAGAGAGGTCCTTTTCTATATCCTTTGCAGGAGCGTTGTAGGAGTCCACATTGCATTCACTGTCATCATCGTATTCGTGGTCAAGCAGTGTTCTTGCCCATGTCCCCATGTCATAGGGGGGCAGCATTCCTCCAAACTCTGAAGGCAAGATCTCAGGGTGTATTAGCTGATGCAGGCTGTTGAGGTTATTACCATGCAGGAATATCTGTATGTACACATGCAGGTAAAAACAAAGCAGTATCACAAGAATTGACAAAGCCCAAATGACATCATTATTATTAGAGGATATTGTACAGTTTCAATATTCTGGCTGTGTTAGGCTAACAGAGATGGCCACTAAAGCACACATTGCCTCTGCCTTAAGCACAGTCATACTATGTTCATAAACATATGAAGTGCTTAAAGCATAAATGACCTAAAATGTTTGCAGGACAAAGGGCCTAGGAGGGTAAGAACTGTTGTCTGGTAACTCGATGGACTGAAGATTAAATAGACAGACCACCTATCTCTTGTTATTTGCCCTCCCTAATCCTGTGAATTAAATTAAGAACATAAATAATAAATAAAATTAATATTCACCGTATACATTAAGGAATATATATTGACTTTCAGCATCCAGCCATGAGCTCTATAACTAAGATAAATAGTGCAGTGTAATGAAAACTGTACTGGAAAGATTTTCTTCCTTAATATAGTGGTACTAGTAACTACTATCCATACTTGACAATATATGAAATAAGTAATAACAGTAAAATAATTTCTGTGACAACAATGAGGAAATAGTTGATGGACTATTTTATATTTTCCATCAATGTTTTGGTAGACTGATTTTCACATATGCTTTACATTTATATATATGTGTATTAATATGACATATAGGTATATGAATACTTGTATTTATGTTTATGTTTAACTGTATTGTTTCTCCTCAGATATCTGGAATGTGTGAAACAGAGCACCTCTGGATTTGGACAGCTTTCTCCCACAGATACCAGGGACCTGCAAACTTTCCACCGGAGGAAACGCCTGCTCTTGGGTATGGCTACACAGACAGCTCACGGCAGCTATTTCCAGACTAGCAAGTAAGATGGGCCAGGATACACCCTTTGGGACTAGGAGCAAGTGCCATGGCACAGTTCACATCCATATGGTTAAACTCCTTTCATCTCCAGAACAAGCTCACCTCATCCATACTGCTCACCGGTCCATGCCGTCTCCAAATTGCTCCTGGGCAATGTCTAAGAAAGCACCAGCTGGCACCGGCCAGTGCCCTGCCAGAAAGTGTCCGTACAATTAAACAGTGCCCAACCCTTTTTAATTGACTAGCGCAGAAGCAGCCAAGAAGGCAAGGTAGGATGTTGCCTCCTAACAGCTGTACGCTGCCTCTCGCTCCCCACGGGGCAGGCAGGGGTGCGTGCGCAGACAGACGTCAAGCACTATCAATTCACATTCCACTTCACCTTGCAGGGAATTCTCTGGACAGCTATACCCCTAGCATGATTTATCAAGAGTCAAATTCAAAAGGCAGAAAGACAGGAAGACCAAACATATGCTTGTCCAGCTTATTTCAGCCCATCTTCCAGTCAGCTGTGGAGACAGGAAGCTTAATATGACCATGCAAACCCAGTAACGTTCTTCCATCTCACAAAGGAATTTAGCCTTGTGTGACAGAACAAATATTAATGGTAGAAGTAATTTGTTTTATGGTGCCTTTCCAACTGAACGTTCCACTTCTTAGCAATTCTTTTTATACATGCTTAGCACTACGTTTACGTGAATATAGCCATCCGTTGCAAATCTACCATACATATTAAAAAAATGCAAAATAATTCAGGATAAACACAACAGACAAATAATGAGGCCAATAAAATTCTGAAAAGAATTCTGTTGAGTTTGGGTTTTTTTTTCACAATCATTTGTTCTGTTTCTTATGCTTGGGTTTTTGTAAAGCTAATTTTAAATTTTATGTACTGGGCATAATTTTCACATTTTGACAGTAGGTTTTGGACTCTAAATTGATATTTAAACAACTGACTATTTTTTTTAGGTTTTCAGTATTGACAAAAACAGTTGTAAAAAGTCAGTGTTTCTGAAAATATGTGCCACTGATTCAGGTGTCTAAATAAAAATTTAGACGCTAACTGATAAGCACCCATGTTCAACTGCCTTGTCACTTATTTTTAATGTTGTAACACACCCATGAGCTGTACTTTACTCCTTGGTTATGAATACACAGCACTTGACTTAAAAAGGCCTCATATCTGGCACTATAAGGTTCTTTGTTGAAGCTGTAGTCAACAGAGTGCAACTGAATCCTGCAAAATGGGTTTGCATTTGCATATTTATAACAGATATTACATAAAGGGCTTTGTGATCTATAGTTCAAAATCTGTGAATACCAGAGGCCTCTCAAGCATAATCTGTCAGTAAAAACAGCTAAACACCAAGGGTCGTTGTGGCCTTGTGGACTGTGTTTGAGGAGAGAAAATACAGAGTTGCTTAGAGAGCTGATCCCATTAATAATAAAAAAAAAAAAAAAAGATCATCACATTCTTTGTATTGGCTTTGTACATGATGCTGATTGTGTTTTCCTGGATGACAAATTTCCTGTTACAGAAACAATATCATTCTATGTGCTATCACCACCAAGCTCTAATTTAATTGCACTGATGCAAATGCTGCAAATTCAGCAACATCTCAGAGACTGCTCGTGCTTATGCACAGATGCATGCACACAAATTTCCTTTCATTGGCTTTCGTTCGGATCAGTATTTGCAAACTACTACATACCAGCTGTGTATTTTAGTTCATGCTAATGTCAAGGAAATCACACTAGGAAAGCACTGCATACTTACTACCTCTGTTCTTAAAAGAAAGGCACAAATAATTTTAATAGAAATTTAACTGAATTGAATAGAAACTTAATAAAGACTGTAATGTTGACAATATTTTTATCTATCTAACCCAGGAGAAAGCATATGCTCACATTTTAAAATACACTTAAGTCCACTGCTTGACTGTGTCCTTAAAGGATAATGCTACATAAGTTTCTAAAACAGTTAAAGAGACCCTTTACAATGCAGATGTATTTAAATACTTTCCAACATGAGCAAGCTGCTATATTGTGTATATCTACTTTTCCAGAGTGTGATACATCTGCTGACTACAACTGCCAGGTAATGGACAATTAAACAGAAGAATACCCTTTTCCGTGTCTTCTCCTTTAAAAAGGGCCGTATAACTGTGTAGAGGGCATGGATATACCACGGCTGATTGACGAAATGTATTCCTCCAAACCGAGCTGGAAAGCTGTCCTGTATGTCAGGAAAAAAATACATACAATGTGAATTGACTCTTAACAAAAGTTGCAAATGCATCAAATCTCTTTTATTTATCTTTATTATCTCTTTTATTTATCTTTTATTATCTCTTTTTTTTTTGGCTGAAGGCTTTAATTTTAATAATAAACCTTAAACAAGAAGAAACATTCTTCAAAATTGTGGCCTCTCGGTTGAGTTCCAACCTTCCAAACCAAGCAGCAACACACCCTGGACAGAGCAGTGAGGAAGCGTGCTGAGACAGCTATGGTATTCAAATAAAGGCACGTCATTTCTAAACTCCAGAAACACTTTAAACATTTATGATTTGCCCATAATCCATCTATGCAATATATTCTTCTCTCTTCCACTTCTAGAGATTTTATTCATTTTTAATAGTAATCATCTCAACTCTTCCAGTGTCGTTGAAGAGCACTAGAAACATCCCTCTTGTTTCCACCTTAAAAAAGAAAGTGTAAATCTAAAGTACTATTCAAAATGTCTCCAATATTATCCATATTTCATAAAACTGAGAATGCATTAAACATTACGCATAAACTGTTACGCAATCTCCATGACAGAAATTCTTGTCACATAGTCAGGGGCCTTCTGGGAGTTTAAATGTAAGGATAGCATATCTGTATTGAAGCAATGACTTTCCTTTTTCTTGCCGAAAAACACAAGGGGCAGACAACTCACTAGGAAAGATTCTGATTTGCATTTTCAATTTCTGAGTCAAGAGAATGTGCCAGAGGGTTTGGCAGTTTGAAGAGGGCAGCCACTCTGTCCTGGAACGCTATTGCCAAATTCACTGCGTGTCCTCGTTTTTGCTTTGCCTGGTTGATCATACACTCAAACAATGCAAAAGGTGCTGCCGTCTCCTATGCTGCCCGGAGTTAGGGCACTCAGCAAGGAAGCAAGAGGTGTAAACAGGCATGCAAACTGATGTATGTTCTCTTTTGTGTTCACAGGTTACGTCAGAACCGGTATACAGACTTATTAAATGAATGGCTTTCATCTGAACCCTTATTCAACAGGTGGTCCACTCTAGGCAACCACGGTAGTCACTTAGATCAAAACCAGATTCCTCTCAGCAGCAGCAGCAATTCCAATCTCTAGTTTGACAATACAGGTACAAACAAGGACGTGTTTCCCAGCTACACCTCCTATGTGGATGCACTAAAGGCAGCTTCAGGTCTGTGTCAGTGGGATCAGAGGCTCAAGAGGAGGCAATCAAATGGTGAGATGAGGCACTCTGTGCAAACAGATGTATTTTGTCTCCTCTGGAGACAAGATAGCAGGCCATATCAAAGCATCCAACGGTCTAGATATAATCCACAAAGCACCATTTGAAACACACTGATTTAAGGTCACACAGCAGACAGAAAAAAATGGCTAAGAAAAAATCATAAGCTATATCAACCAATCAAGAACTTAAGGAAGGCAGGAACTGTACAAGGAAATCTTTAATGAAATGTTTCCAGATAGGAATGTGCTTTGAAAAAGTGGATGTGACAAGAAACCTCCTTAGTTCTGCGAATGTGTACAGAAATGTGGGAATAATGAAGCCTGAAGAGGTCACTTGCTCCTCTCAAACGTACCATTCAAATACTGGCAGTCACTCCTAACCCAAGGGGTCTTTACATCAGGGTGCCACCTGCCTCCAAATTGCAACAACTTGGTGGATTACCAGATAAAATATTTTCCATCAAGGAGGTAATGCTTTAACAATCATCTACAGGGAGGATGACAGCTACAACACACACCACTAACATCTGGCTGGCCACAGCACAACAGTCAATGCAATTAGCAGTCTATTTTACAGATTTTCTCCAGAAATGTTTGATTAACAACAGCCTTGAAATAAAACAATCCTGTTGAAAGACTGTGCTACAGAAACCTCACCTTGCTAAATGCCTAGTTCCTGTCAGCACTGACTAAATGTCAAACAGGATGGTTGATAATTTGACATGTAATTCACCCTGTTCAATATCGTAAATCCCCAAACACCATTTTTGAGAACACAACCTCTGAGGTACGAAAGGTAGTAAATTATGCCCCTATCACAGCAATCCAAAAAATCCATTAGGAAGGATAAATCACTGGATGACACCCTAACCTTTAGTTGCAGGAGATACCATCTATCTACAGGAGGTTGTGTTTATTTGGTTTATCATGGCTGCTGCTCCAGCAAAGAGGTCCGGTGCAGCATGCTGTGTACCATGCACAAAAGAGCACACACGAGAGCCACGGAAGACATCTTTTTCTACCTTCATCTAGATGTCTTTGAAGATATCTTCAGAGTTAACTCCGGAATGGTAACTGCGTTAAGCCTCATAGGGGTCAAAAGCTTTTTATAATGTAGGCGCTATGGAAGACAGCAAAGCAAACCATCCATTCCTGTCTGCATGCTTTCTTGCATGATTTTATAAGCTTTTAAATTAATATAATGCCCCAAGACTTACACACACCAAGTTGTGAAATGTTTGCTCTTTATTGCTCAAAAAATGTCTCCCACAGAAACTGAGGACAATTTGTGAATGAGAAGATCTCAACAGGCAAACAGCCATGCACACACACAGATTCAGAGGCGAGAACCAAAGCTATTTGTATTCTACTGTGGGCTCAGAATGGATGACTTGTCAATACTCAGTATCTTTATAAAGATATTAAATTTCTAGTAGATAAAAAGGAGTATCTTTAGAAGGTACCACTTTGACACTTCCACTATCTTTTCCTTCATCTTGGAAACTCTGTACGTGGAGGATCATGAATATATGTGGAATGATCCTCAAATAGAAGATGCCACTTGATATTAAAAGCCAATTTGTCTCAGTGTTTTTCAGCAATTCTAAAGGCATTTTCCAGAACTCACTAAAGAAGTCGGGTATTTATCAATTTCTGTGACTGAACTGAGGTGCCCAAATTCAAGACCACTTCCTAAGGTGTAATTAGGAACCCCCAAAATTTGGGCCTGGAAAGAAAAGGTGATTTGGTCAGAATGATCCTGCATTGTACACAATGCTGGGACTAGAATTCAAAAGCTGCTGAACGCAGATCTAAACCCCAATCTCAACAGCACCTGGTAAGAAAAACAAAAAAGGGGAATAAGCAACTACAGCTGCTGGAGAAACACGTGTCAGAAGGTTGTCTGGCTCTTTTCAGACGTATCTGACTTCCGCAAGGGGATTTGCCAGACAGATGGCCATCCTACACCAACAGCAGGTATGAATTTCTTCCAAATCATTGGTTCTTGTGGGTTTTTTACATAGATTAAGTCACAAGCGTGGTGGCAGTCACAACTGCCTCTGTGGACATATTGCACTTCAACAGAAAAGCCTGTAATCCATGAATCACATGAATTCTAAGTAAAAGGAATCACATGACTTCTAAGTAAAAGGAATCCCATGCCAGAAAACAGTAAGAAATGGAGATCAGCCATGAAGTGAGCTGTGCATTTGACTGGAAAAGCAATAAATATGACAGGGTAGTACCAAACCACTAAAAAGAACTAATTATATATATACACAGTGTGTGGATTTTTTTAGCATTCACAATAGCCTCTGTTTATGCAGCAGAACACAACCTAAGCGTGTCTCTGATGTACACAGTTTGGGACACGGCCACGCCACAGACGCTAGCAAGCAGGTAGTTACTATTAGGGACCACAGTCCTTATGGTACAAGGCTTACAAGTGACAATTAATAGTGGGCTGCCAAGGAAGAGGTAGACCCCTACACTACTGTAGTCCTGTTTGCAGGACTGAGAGACTGCCCATGCACGGCAGTAACGGACCTCTCCTCTAACATCTATAAGCCAGCGTTGGAGAACGATCCCAAGCAAACTGCCTCACCGGGTTTCCACATCTGATGACATGGTTCTGCTCACTCACAACACAGCAGTTTTACCTCTCTGTCACACGTAACTTATACGACCTATCTCCACAAAATTCCTCTTCAAGGATCCTTGGCACATGCTAAGAAGTCAGGTTTCTACTTGCTGGGCACCCCATTCCACCCTGTGCTGCATTCAGCCATCACCTGAGTCAGCTCTCAGGGTTTCATGGAGGGTCCTGCTCCCCGCTGTGGCCAGCAGAAAGTCTTACAGCGAAACCAGTATATGACATTTTCAACAGTACCTATAAAAATGCCAAACTCCTCCTGAAAAATCAGTGTGAGTCTTCTTAGTGGTGTCAGAACTGTTATCATAGAGATAATAAAAATGGCCCACCTTTCCCATCGTTACCAAATGTGAACAATTAGAGAACTTCATAAAGCCCACAGCATTCTCCACACCTTGGGTATCGTGTCTACATCTAAACCTCCGAAGTTTACTTTTAAGGAATTAGCCCCCCGCCAGCTGAAATCAGTACTGGAGTCAAATTTGTCTGTACAGCTCTTAGAAGTGTAGTTTTAGAAGCTGCTGGGACCGGTGTGCGCCCCAAAGCGCACTGGCAGCCCAACCACATCAGGGCTTCACAAGCGTGCTGCACATCACCTGCAAGTAGCCCATCTGGAAACACCTTGCCAAGTACTAACACTGTAAGAGTGCTTGGGCACGTATGCTCTGGGGTCATGTTTGAGCGTTTGCTGTCCTTATGGGCAGTGAAACTGTTTTGGCCAACAGTCTAGAGGCATCCTTCAAAGGACTGTCTAGACAAATATAACGAACACACTCACACACTTTACTTAAGGCTGCGTTTGAGAGCTGTGATGAATTCAGGCTGTAGCATCTGCAGGCGACAAGAGGCTACGGAGTCAAAACTGTGAAAACTGCATCTTCCTAACAAAAATTACCAGTTCAAAAATAGCATATTAAATTAATATCTTAAATGTCACTTAAGAGTTATTCCTGAAGATAACAAATTCAGGTCTCCTCCAGCTATTCCAAAATGTCAAGCACTTCAGGGAGAAAAAAAAAAATCATTACGATGAACCAAAACAGTACCTTCATAATGGAAGGCTCCACTAGAAAGACACTGAAACATTTTGTCTGATGCAAGATGCACCACGACTAAATTTAATTTTTCGCATGTTAAAGAGGAAACTATGGAAAATCACAGAAAGAGAAAGCTGTGATTAGAAGTAATATTTCACTTCCTTAACACTCCAAGAGTTGAATTACTAGAGGAACCAAGAGCCACTGCCATCCACGTCAGGAAAGGAAAGCCAAGTCTTGCTCCCAAACTGTAACTTTCACTGAAGGTATGAAAGAACAGGACATTCCTAATACCAAACTTCCTGCAGGCATCCATCCATGACAAGGGTAATTGCAACGTCCCATAACAAATTAACTTGTGTGTCAAGACAGATCGCCTGCGCTCAAGGCATGACCTTAGACTGGGACCCTATCCAGTGGTATGGGAGGATGATAAAGAGACTGAAAAGTGAATCTGTGGGGTCTAAAAGAATTTTGATTGTTTTGTTTATGAAAGCAAATACTGGAAGGCAGATGCTATCTATAAACACACTAGGGAGAATAAAGAACGCTGACACCGAAACAAATGCGAACAAGCTCACCACGAACACAGCTAGACTGGAAACTGGTAGACAGCTTTGAATCACCAAACATCCAACAAGTACAGAGGGGGAATAAGCAACATAACTCATTTTGAGGCAAAGACTACTAAATTATGAGGGAGCTAAGTTTCAGGTTGTCTGTAACAACAGGAAACTTCACCTCTGTCCCTCTGCGTTAAAGCTCTTTAAGGTTCAGATCCAAAAACTTTTTCAAGTTTCAACGGTGGTAAAATTTTGCTTGATGCCTGGGAAAGTCTGCGTTAGTGATTTTCCTCTGTAAGACTACAACGTTGTTCTCTCCTAGCTTGAGCTCTTCATTTTTATTAAACAATGTTGAACCATTTCTAAGACAAACAAAAAGTGCCCAAATAAATTTTTGTTACTGTGTTCAACCAAAAGAGCACTACCTAAAGGCAAATTAAAATCATTCAGTGACATTCCTGCAAAATAAGATTTAATTATCTAGAACTGGATGTTGTCATTTTGCTAAGAAGCTTCCAGTGAAGCAATTTGACTTTTGGCAGTCCTCCTTTTCATTTCTATTAGTCATTTTATCTTACAGCTCATATAGAAATATGTTAAATTGAATGAGATGAGGAGAGAGAGAGATGGTATCCATCCATTGAGAATATTGCTCTTTTTATTGAAGTATCTGTTTTAATTTCAAATAATCTTCCATCTTTCATTTCAATACGCTACTCATAAAAATTATATATTGGTTAAATTAATTAGGTGGATAGGGATTTAAAAGCCATCTGACGACATGTGTCTGCATGTTTATATATAAATATAATAAAACAAAAAATCTACATATATTTTGTGCTTCCACTATTTGGATAAAGGGCTCAGATCACTCGTTTTTTTAATTAGATGGGCCTGATAAAGAAAATATTTTGTATAAAACCTCTTATTTTCATTTGGAATTACTTTATTTTTGCAAATTAACTTCAAGAGGTTTTGGCCTGATTTTTTTTAAAGTTTTAATTAGAAATTGTGTGAAATTCTTTTAGCAATTTTTGTTTCTTTTGACAAGGGCTTGGGGTTTGGGGTATTTTTTTTTTCCCTTGGCTCATTTGTTTAGTTTGAACCTGGGAAAATGAAGGCTTTAATTTTAAAGATGAAATGAAAAATGTTGTTTTCCAAGGACAATTCTGTCTTCAACTACAAACACTGTCTCTTTTTTAATTCTAAGTAACGCTTCATTTGGAATGTGAGCTATTAAGGGGGGGGGGGCGAGGAATCAAAACCTTTTCACAGCATGATGCTGTTTCCAAATTGGCAAAGCCAGAAAAACAGTAAGAAAGATGGCAGAAGTAGGTTCTTCTATACTGTTTTCTTTTCCTGTGATGAAAATAATTCTTTACAATAGGCAATTATCAGATGGTGATTTCTTCTATGGAAATTCCCATAGGGGAAAAAAAAATCCATTTTCCAGGCATCTTGTGAATGTCTTATTAGATTAAGATTACAGATAAATGGGAAAAAACACTATACTGCAAACTGCTGTGCATAAATATAGTAACAATACTTTCATAATGCTGGTGGAATAAAAATAATGTGGGAAATTACTGTTCGTAAAAATGGCACACTCTCATTCCTGAAGGCAAAACTCTTTGGCCAGGGACTGTAGAGGAGGAGATGAAATGCCACACCAGCATCTCAGCTTGCACCACCCTCATCCTGAAGTCACCCTCTTTTTGGCAGTGAGGCTATCCGGATGCCCCAACAGCCTTTGGTCTCTGCAGAGACCACTGACCACAGGATTACTGTCATGATGCTTTTCATCATGCAGAAAGCCTCCCACAGCCCGGAGGCCATTTCAGAGAGGAACACCAGTAGTTATCAGATAGCCCCTGCTTTGTGCCTGACCACTTCCAAACGTGAGTAGGATAACTAGTACCTTATCTAGAATTGCCTTAGAGGAGCTACACCTATTTGTTCTGGTTTATTCAATCAAAATGTGATCTTCATGCTATCTCACATTTCCTTCATAGCAGAAGGAAGGAAGGATACTGTTAAGACAAGGATTGAAAGAAACAACAACAAGGCAGAAACCATAGAAATAAGGTAAAAGTGAGGAGCAGAGGAAAACAGGAGAGAATAAATTAATTCAGGGAGGGATACAGAGAAATTATTATGATGCACATGAGAAAAACATATTCATCATATTACTTTCATAGCCCCTCTTCAAAACTTGCCCAGAAAGCCAGAGAAAGAGAAACGTAAAGTATTCCTACATGGAGGACCCATGTTTTACAGTCACATGTCAAGACTGATGTTGCAGACCTAAACTTAAATAGGGCAAGTAAATACCAAACCTTACGCCTTCCATATAATTTCTGCATATCATCCCAACTAACAATTTCCCAGAAGAACCACAGCTAATCTATGGATTTTTAATTCTGGATTGCCTTCAGCCAAAATTTGCAAGAAATTACATCTGAACTGACTATCCTTAGTGATATATCAGCATACCTGTCCAGGAAATGGGGCACAGAGGTCTGCAGATGTATAGGGTGGATAGACACTGCACAGAGGCAAAACCCCAAGTTTCCTTGTTGTGGCAGCTTTCAAACAACATGGTGTACCTTTGCAGTGCCAACAAGTTACTGAATTAAAAGACAGCAGTTCTCCAATCAGAATATTCACTTTTTTTTCCCTGGAAATGGAGAACTTCTAAACTGTTGCCTACAATTTTATTATCCAAAGCTCCCCTAAAAATGCAACTTTCAGTTTCACACAGGATGCATTAAAATTGGATTATGGCTTTATCAGTTTCAATTTACAATAATACAATAGACTGAAAACTGTAGTGATTCAAGAGTTATTTCATGAGCCATATGTTTCCTCATACTATGAGGAATCAATCTCCATCACTGCAGTAGGCACTAAGAGCAGTAATCGTTTTAGCCATCCAATTTTAATCTGTCACTCCATGCAAATGAGAGTCCTGAGAATTGAACTGAACTGTAAAATTGGAGGGATAGTGATTTAAGAAAAATCAGCTGAGGACAGCCACTGAGATCTAGAATGCAGCATAATTAAGCTTTAAATTACTGGGAAAATTGAATAACTGACTTGAGATCCATTAATAAGTATTATATTTTATTAAAAGTAGAGGTATCATGAACTATGCAGCATACAAATTTTCAAGAGGTCAGTTCCCAGCAGTACAAAACTAGTTTCAGTTCCAAAAAGTGTTCAAATGTCTTTGTCATAGCACAGAATAGAGATTTATTTCAGCCCTTCAGCTTCAAGAAAGCCTCAGTCTGTACTGCTCAGCTACACATTGTCTTTATGAAGGTGCTTGAAAAGATACGGTTTCCTACAAAGTAACTCCACCTCAGCTTCCCTCTTCTTCTGCACTGCTGAACGATTGCTGGTGGTACACAGACGTAAAATGCTCCTGGGAGCCCAGGGAATTTCAATATTGTTTGAGGGAGAACTGTCATTCTGGTTATTACTCTGGAGGATCATAAATCACTGTTGTTGAATTCTAACTTCAGACATCAATCCCCTGTCTTTTTAAAGACATATAAGCAAGGCTGTCTCTGTGTTAGCTGCTATGAAGGAAACATTCCCAGTAAAAGAAACCCTCGCAGTAAAAAACAGAGATTCACAATAACTGGGCAAATGAATAATTATTTGTTTTATCATACATATCTAGGACAAAGCTAGTATGTTTATTGTGCTATCATTATGTGCCAGTAATGAATAAATGTGATGCTAGAGTCTATCCCGAAATCACACTTTTGGAACTCTTGGAAATTCATATCCAAGGAGTTGGAAGATCAAAATCAGAAACGTAGATCTCGTCTTGATAAGATAGAAGTGGAACCCATGTGAATGTCTTCTCAGCAAGAGAAAATAACAGTAGCCTCATTCCATGTTACAGGGATACCCACAGAGAAAAAGAACTGAACTCTGAAACCATCCGGAGTGCCGGGTCCAGTGCTGGGGTTCCCAGTAGAAAGCAGACAGGGACATACTGGAGTGAGTCCAGCAAAGGGCCATGAAGATGACTAAGGGATTGGAGCACCTCTCATATGAGGAGAGGCTGAGAGAGCTGGGGCTGTCCAGCATGGAGGAGAGAAGGCTCAGGGGGATCTTATCAATGTATATAAATACATTGATAGGGAGAGGATAAGAAGCTGGAGCCAGGCTTTCTTACATGGTGCCCAATGACAGAACCGGAGGCAATGGGCACAAATCAAAACACAGGAGAGTCCTTCCCAACGTAAGGAAACCATGTGAGAGTGCACAGTTCTGAACAAGTCAGACATTGATGAAAAATCTAAAATCACTGAGGTTACATGAGGCCTTTTCAGCTGACATTTTCCAAAAAAACAATTCACTTCTCAAGATGACAGACTTCTCAAACTAAATAAAAAACTGATTTGCAGGTAGATGTTAATATTTACCCTATGTAATGTACTCAAGCTGCTTGGCTTGCTTGAGATCACTCATCTTTTCATCACAAGCGACTGCCGAAAACGTGCACAGCTTATACCATCTAAATGAAAGCTTACCTCACCTGAAAAATCTGAAGTTTCGTGCATCACACTCTCCGAACCAGGATTTACAAAAACATAGCCACTGCCAAGCTGTCTGCGCAACACTGAACAGGCTCCAGTTCCAAAGGCTGGGAACGAGCTGCTCCCCCAGTTCGGGCTCAATACCCAGCTGTGAGCCCAGCTTTTCGGAAACGTCACAGAGGGCAACGCAGGCAGCTCACAGACCAGGGGAGGCCTGCAACACTCAGATTAACACCATTCATTAACAAAACCTCGAGGAAAGAAGTTCAATTTCCATTTTGAGACTGACTGTTTACTGCTACACTCTTAGCTTTACCAACCTAATAAAGGGAGGTTGCATCTGAAAGTGACTTTTGCCAAATATAGCATTGTTTAACAAAAAAGATGTTGCTGTTGCATATGTAACATCTTCCAATGTTTGTAACTATAGTTTGTAAAATGCTTATTTCTCTACTGTTATAACATTATTCAAATTGTAGCATCTTAAGTTCAATGCAGTATACTAAACCAGTGTAACCTATTTTTTACAGACAGCTTAAGAATGTGCATAAAAAGATCCTACTTCCTTCTCCTTCCTTTCTACTTTTTTGACTTGGCCACCTTCTGATTTGCAGCCCTCTTCTACAGCGTGGCTTAATTTTGCTGCTTTCTTATATTACTGTCACTCCAATGTTAGTGGTTGATGGCAACGTGAGAATTAACCCCCCAGTACAGGGGCGATGACATATGGTATGCCTGGATGGACTTAATGGAAGGCAGAGACACGCTGTTGGCTGTCACTTGCTTCCCATCCATCAGCACCATGCACTGCACCATGCCACGCCATCCGGCACATACATGCTATTAGTCACACCACCGTGCAGCCATCACCCACTTGTCATTCATGCTACAGCTGCAAATGCCCCTGCTGTGACCCCCATGTGTACCTCAAAAGGAGCCTGAAAATACAGAACTCCTCATTTCAGTGAGAATATCATTAAAGATTAAACCTTAAACAAGCTTCTACCCCCGCTTAACTGAACAGTCAAGAGTCATTCCTCAGCAGCTAAGAAAAGCGACATGTGACAAGCTGAAGCAAAATCAGAGCCAATGTTTATGTAAGTAGACATGGCCTTTTCCAACCTGTCCATTTGAAAAGGGATGCAGTTGTTGAGGGTATCTGGAGAGCACGTCACAAAGCTCTCGCACCTCTACAAAAAATAGTTTAAGCAAGCAAAATCTTCGGTTAGGTACTAACAGGTGTCGGGTCACATCAAGAGACAAATACAGACCCAAAGTGTACAACATTTGCTACACATAAGGTATTTTCAACTGCCAATGAACAGAACTGCATCAAAATCTAAAAAGAATGCGTCAAATAGAGTGCGTGTCTGTGTCTGTGTCTTTGTGTAAAAATCATTATGCCTCAAATATCAAATTAATCTCTTAAACAATTTATTACCATGGATAATTTTTCAGTTTCCAGTAGCCTATTCACTTTAATTTAAAATAGATTTAAGAGCTCAGACTATCAGCATAGGACAAAAAAAAAGGCAGGCATTTCCTATCTAGGAACCAGAATCAGTTCTTTGTGTCCTACTGGTAGATCAATTATGTATTAGAGCTGCTGCTGCTTGACTTTTAATCCACATTAGTTCACAGACCTTGAGCAAATTTGATGTTACCATATTAAAAAAGGGAAAGCACTGAAATAAGCTATACAGGGGGAAAAAAGGAAAACAGATCAAGCAAGGGGCCAATTACTCAGCCAAATGCTGGCAATGGAGAGGCAGGCAGCCTACTGCCTGCACACAGGGAAATAAGAAATGCGCAGATAATTCATTTAAATTCCCTTAAATGTAATAAATCCCACTTGGAATAACCATAAGATCATTATTAATATGTTGCATTGTTACCCTTCTTTTTGACAATTCGGGCAAAGAAATCTGCTGATGTGTATATATGTGTACATTGTTGTAGATCTATAATACCTGTTCTCATCCTGAATCAACAACGTTTCGAGCCACATTCTAGATACCAGATACCAGCTGTATGCTGAGCCATTTAAAGATCCTGGCTGTGTATTTACTGAAATAGATAATTTAAAGCTTTGCTCATTTTGGAGCCCGGCTGATAAATCTTCACACATAGCTGAAACATTAAAAAGGCTTCCATTTTCTGAACCCAAATTCCTGCATCATCATATCCAGCACAGCCTTTCAGCACTAAAATTAAAAGCAGCATGAATATTTAAGTGTTTTGTGATAAGAATGCAGTAGCTAAATCTGCCAGTATACAAAAGGCAAAGGCAACCTTAGAATTTGAGTTCACTGAAATACAGGATGGAGGGGAGGAAGGAAGATGTTAAAAAGAAAAAAGGGGGGGGGGGGGGAATTTTNAATGCTTGCTAGCTATTACTACTGCCCTAGGAGCTGTAGTTTGAGTGCTCTAAGCTTCCATTTCCTCACAAAGACAACGTTATTTGGCTGAAATATTTCTCCTACGGTGCACAGTAGTGTCTCCTGGAGACAGGAACAGATACAGCCTAGAGGTAAATGGGGACGTGAGGTGTCTGAATGCTCCACTCCATACTGGCAGCCTTCCCAAATGGAAACATTTCAGTTTCGACCCATTTGATATTTGTCCACGGAAAGAAAAAATCTCTAGAAGGCAAATGCTTTACATAAACATTTTCATTTAGTCTTGATGGAAAATTTGCCACTCCTCTTAGAAAGGCTGCAGTGTCAAAGGTTATAATGTTTCAGCTTAAATTTTTAAAAGAACTACAGTGCCCTTGTTTTTGTGCGTACGAATGCAGCACTTTGGAGCTATACTAACAAATGCCACCCTGTTACTTGCCGTGCTCATACAAAATGCAAGCTTATACCAGGATCAGAAATTGAATTTCATGCAGATCTGATGTGGAGAGTTACGTGACAAGCACTATCCATGTGTCCCAAGACACCCTCAGCATTCAGATTGCTTTGTTATCTTGAGCTGTTGCACTGCTGGAAACTTCACCACCCGGTTCTGTGACTGCGACGGACCTCACCTGCGAAGCCAGGCCATGCAGGTTCGGACCTCACCCGCGAAGCCAGGCCATGCAGGTTCATCTCCAGGTGGAAGCTGCAGTGCTGCACAACAGCTGATGGCACTTCAGTAACTGGTTCCTTTCTCCTTTGGACTCAACTCTGCCCCAAAGCACCAGCACAAGTGAACAGGATTGCTGTGCTTGCTGGAGCTGCCAGGTTTCCGCAGAAAAAAGCAACTGAGGTCTTGACCACTTCTGGGTGTATAAAGTCCCATGGTGCCATTGTGGAAGTAGAAGAGTTAACCCCAATGTCTTGGTCAAATAACAACTCAAGTAATCTCATTCTGCCTATCTAAATTCTCTCTATACTTTCAGCTGACTCCAGCATTTTTACTGCAGCTTTCAGCTGCCTCAAAGTGTCACCAAGCACTGAAAAACACCAGACATGACAATTTATTCGATGCAAGATGTGATCCCGTCATCACTACAAACACTTAACTCTGAAAAGATCCGTAAAAGCTAATAGCAAGTGGGTCTGCTCAGCTCAAATCTGTGACATTCCAGTCCTGCCCCACCAGCCTGCGAGGGCGAGTGCAAAGTTCTCCAAAGCAATGCTCTTCATATACGGCTCTCTCACTTGAGCTCACTGGGGGCTTGCACTAGTTTGACTGCATCAGGTGTACTCCACCATCTCTGTCTACGGAGACAGGCCTTGCCCTATTAAAATGTAGCAGAGGAAATCCCAAGATACCCAAAATAATGTTTTACAAAACCCAAGCAGCATCTATACTGGGCATTTAACAGTACCCAGAAGCATTCATGGAGGAGAAACTCAATTACCTATACTGTGAAACTGTTAGAGCAAGTCACAGCCACCCAGCGTTCTCCTAAATAATTTAGAAAGTAGCACAAATCAGGCACATTCCCAAAATGCTCTTTGGATGTAGCTATCTGTTTAGGATAACAAAACTTTAATAGCCAGAATGTAGCCACTCCAGCAACAGGGAGCAGCCCTGGGCATGTCTGGTTTATTAGCACAGACATAGTTACACTCTCTTAGAGGCATTTTCCACTGGAAGCTGCCCATTATAAAACAGCAAGAAACCCATGAAAATATGAAGTAATGTAAAATTATTATGTCTCATACAAAGGAAACATATTCACTTTCAAATGTAAGCTATAGACCTTTTAAATTCTATTGATTACTCAGATTAAACCTTTTAAATACCACTAATTAAACAGAGTGGCTACTCAAGCACTATGAGGTCTGTTGTGTAAATATGTATTAAGGAGTCCTGGGAGCTGTTTCCATCCCCTGTAGTGACCTCTACTGAATAGCTTTTTTTTAAGAAAATTAGCATCACACAAGTGCTTCTGTTCATTTTGTTTGTTGTTTAAACTTCTGTTGTCCACATTCTGTATAGTCTGAAATGCAGACTAGAAATGGCTGCAAGATATAAACAATTCTCCAAGCAAAATACTCTATATTTATTACTGTCTTATCCATCAGGCCTTCACATCCCAGCTCCTTTCCTACAGGACTGAGCAATGTACTGTATATTTAGGATAAGTGTTAAGTAAGTAAGTTCTGACCATATTTCCATTTAAGTCAGTAGGTAACTCAAAGGCTTCAACCTGAAAACACTGGGATCAATAATGAAATTGGTACTTGGGGAAAGTGAGGGAGCAGAAAGAGACCAGCTCTGAGCATCAGCCACAAGTGAGGGACACCAGTGGTTACTGACCAGCACATCTGGTGAGAGCATGCAGGGGTTTTGGAGAACCTCAGCTACAGTAACACAACTAACTGCTTCTGAGGAGCCAGACTCTGCATAAGATGAGAATCAGGCCCATTCTGATTACAAAATTAACAAATCCAAAGTAAATAATAATCCACATGTAGGGTAGTAAACATTGACACCAATAGTTATTTCTGATGGTCTGAAAGAGTAACTCATCTGGGCTGTGAGATTCTCCTTTTTCAAAACAACATACCTGTCTGGAAACAGTTCTTCACTACCGAGTATCTACTGAATGCTTTTTCTGTATAAGAGGCTTCATAAGCATAATAATAAAAATAAATTATCCCCTATCATCAGCAGGGTGAACAGCACAGCCCCGGTGGGAATAGGAGTTAGACTAACAGAGAGGCTGAATTCGTAGTAAATAAATAATGTGATCAAGACCTTTTCACGATTTTGTATTTCACAAAAGAAAAATCAATTTGCAAGTATTATATTTTTTGGAATAAAGCTCTCCCTCATTGCGTTTTTTGACACAAAAGTAAATACAGATGTAGATGCGTTCACAAAAAATTATCTTTTCTAAAGTGCTACTGTTAAACAAGTGGTGACAGATTAATATAACCCAGCATCAATGCAAAAAGCTTGCAATGTGCACTCCACTAGAGCACCAAGTTTATAAAATGAAAGCACTGTGGCATGATTAGCAGTCTGTATAGAGTTCTGTATAGTTCACATAAAATACGATTCTTCCCTGATCCGCATCTATCATACTGCGGCGTGTTTTTCAGTACTACACAAAGTAGTAAAAATTACAGATGCTATTTACTATCAAAGCATGTGGACAAGTAAGTGCATCATCTACCATCGCTGCAGATGAAAAGTATTCCCAAGTGAAGATCATACTGCATTGCCCAGGACATGGCTCCCAGCCAGGTAGAGAAGATTATTTTTTTCTTCAGATGCGGGATCTGAAATAATGCCTGAAGCAAGAATCAAACCAGAAGCCAAAATTTTGAAATTCAAGCAAGTAACTCTCTGTCCAACCTGGCATGCCTAGCTTTGTTTAAATCCGCATCAAATTGACACCAGCTCTGGTGATCTCCGTGGACAGGCGACCACCCCCAGCTCTCCAAAGCTGCAGGGCTTCAGGAGTGGAGGAGACTCCACCAGAGCTCACAGGAGCCTGCAGATGGGCGTAGGGGACAAGAAAGCGTAAAGACAGATGTCACACACAGAAAGACACCAATATTACAGACAGGAAACTTCGGCCCTCCTGCGCTGGAGCATCTTGTCTAGCTCAAGAGGATGGAAAGGGGTGGCAGAGGTTTGGATCAGTTTTGGTGAAAGGCACCTGCACACTCACTGCAGGTAACCTTTAAGCCTTTTAGCAAGGATGGAGACCAGCATTCATTACCTTAAATATGTTACCTAGAAATGTGATTGTTAAAACTAATTGAAAATGTTTAAAACCTGGGTTTGACTTAGTGTTATGTAATGCTAAGGGAAATGAGATCTATTTTAGGACTTTGAAAATGAGGGCAAAACAAATGGCACACACAAACATGAACCTCTATGCCCGAATCCCACTCCACAACCTGGACCTTGCCTGCCCCCAACATGCTCACCTCTTACCTGGGAAATAACCCAGAGATTTGACTTTTCAGCAACAACTCCTCTAATTGTACTCCTGATGACATCTTCTTGCAGTGACGGCTCCTATTTTCACCCCTCCTTCTCCTTTTCTTTGGCATATAAATGCATTACAGTGCCTTTCACTGTAAAATAACTCACAGTTCATCCCGTCTCTATTTTGCTGTTAATGCTCAAGAAACGTGATGCCCTCAGTCTCCCTGTTCTATGAAGACTGTCCTCCCCAGGTTTCAATGCTGTAGGTCACCTTTCACCATCCCAAAGACTTCAGCCCTTATTCCCTGCTCTCTTCCTGCTGACCATCGTCCCTGGAGAACCCCCTTTACCTACGTGCGTCCCTTTACCTCCACTCATTCTGTCTTCCACAGCCAAGCCCCACTCGTCATACCACTTGGCTGAAAGCTCAGTAACAGCACAGAGCTCAGATTCTCTCTGCTTTGATTTGCTATAGTGTTGCAGCGATCCCCACAAAACACTCAGTGATCCTCACAAAGAACTCACATCTTTGGGATTACCTGTAAAGTCCTGTTCCCCTCTAACACCATGGCTTCCACCGCAAGACCAACACTTACCATGTCTTCCCACAAACAATGCTGTGGGGAACCTGACCCCTTTATCTTTACTAGACTACTGCCATGCTTTTTGTTCCCTAAGTATTATTCAATTTAAGGGTTGGGCTTTTTTGATCAATTTGGGCTTGATGAGTCCAGAGCTGTGAATATCACTCCATGTTGAATGGATCAAACCCAAGAGAGAAGGGGCAGGAAAGCATCATCCACCAGTAAAAGCAGAGAAGGAAACCAGGCTGACACCATTTGGTGATCAGAATTGCAGTCTATGAGAATCCTGAACTGAATCCCCTTTTTAGTTTTTATTGTGCGTTCAAAAGAAAATCAAGCTTCTGAACAAGGAGGGTTGAGAAGCAAGCAACACCTAGCCCAATGTGATGCACTAATAGCAAAAACAATTATTTTGAAACCATCTGCTTTGCGGCAAAACATGTCTCCTGCTATACAATACGTGAATCAAAGCAGATTATGCCCGAGGTTCGTTGCAGAACATGGAACAAAACAAGTTATCCTAAACCAACCTCCCCATCAGCCCGTGACTGATGCAAGCTCGAGAATGCCAAATAAAAAGCCGAACGGCATGCCAGGGCTCCACTCGCTCCATCCGTCCTTACCTCAGGAAGAGGGACAGATGGTGCCAGTGACTCAGAAGAACGCCAAAAGGCTCTCATCTCACAGCAATAACCTATGTCCCAGCCCTGTGACAGTCTGTCATCCATACAAACGGTATTTTTCAAGGGCAAAAGTGCGAACTTGGTGCTTAGTGGGAAAACACAACAGAGTGCTCTCAGGAACAACTTCTCGTTTTGCGACCTGGGCAAAGATAATTCCATTCTGCACCGTTTCACCAGTGTGCTCCTACGTGTGAGAAGGCAAGGCCTTGGGAAATAATGCTTGGCAACATAAATTACAGCTTAGTGTACTACTTCTGGCTAAGTTAAAATTGTCAAAACCTTTCCAGGAAGGAAAAGCCTCAGGGAAGGCATAAAAGCTTTGTGCGCAAGACTTCATGACTTTAAAAGAAACCAATCCCAACTTTAAAATCTGTAAAAAAAAAAACCAAACCCTCCAAATTCTGCTTTTCTATTTTCTGTTTTTTTTTCAATTAATGTATTTGCAAAATAAAACAAAGCAGTTGTAGATCTGTTCCCTACTGCCTCTTTACAATCTTTTCCATTTTAAAGTGTAAAATTATGGCTTTCCCATTTCTAGTGCAGGAAAACAAATATGAAATTGCAATCGTAGTTCTTTTCCCAAAAAGTAGCCACACCACAGAGTGAACAAACACAGGGAAGCACTGGCTCAACGTCTGGTCCCAGTCAGGAGCCAGGACTGACTGAGGATGAGGGGACTGAGCTTTGCATTGGTAGACCGAGTCCTGGGCAGAAATGAACTGCTGAGAAGACCTGTGCTGGTAACAGCTACAGCGGTGGTATTCTTAGAGCCATAATGCTGTAATGACATAAGCACGTTAAGGTCCATGGGGAAGAAGAAGTACACAAAATAGTATACAAAATAGCACAGAATGAGACAGTCACATATTGACCCAAACTGCTATCTCAGTGTGTTGTTCCAAAACGAAAGCTTTAGATGGCACCTTTATGTCCCTCAGTAGCGACACAGATACTTCCACTCTTCCAATCTCAGCTCAGTGCAACAAACGCTCAGGGGCTGGTCAGTCACAACCCGGTTTCCATTTGCCCTCCCAACTCTGAGCTGTTTCTCAAAAGACCCTCCGAACCCACTCTCCGTCACGTGGGCCCCAAAGCACTCTGCTCTCTGCTCCTTCCTCTTCTCTCCCCATGTGTCACTCTGGGCACCCACCTCCGCCACCGTGAGTTCAAACACCATCTCTGTGCTGATAGCTCACACGGAGACTTCTGTTCTCCAGCCCCCTCCTGTACAATGACTTAAAACTGCAGCCTGTTGCTCTGAAAAATGTCCACATAGCCCAGCATAGCCAGAAGAAGAGCTGCTAAACTTGGCTCCCTTACCTCCATTCTCAAACACTGCGCGTAACAGAGCTGAGCCATTCATCGTATTCATGCCCTCGTGTTATATTTGATTTTCACCTCTCTCAACCACCACACATCTCACCTCTGTTTACATCTTGCAAATTCTGCTTTCACGGTGTTGCTTAGACAACATACGTGGCTGACAGAGTGTGCTCACCAATGCAGCAAATTATCGTTTTTTTCCAAAAACAGAGGCTTGCCTTTCTTTTTTTTTTTCAGAGAAGACATCAATGCTGCAAATGCATGTTTTTTTCATCTCAGTCCTCATGTCTGCTTTCCCAGCCTGTGATTTAATGAAAGATTAAAGACTAGCTTATGAAAGTTCACCACGGCAACTGCTGATGTCATTGGGAACTGGATTCCCAATTGGGGCTTAAAAAAAGATGAAGACCATATTGATAATTGAAAAAATTTCCGACATTATTCATCTAGCTAATTAAGCCACAACTCCATGCCACTATATATGCTTAAAACTGAATGAACAGAAAATGTAGCACCATTAATATGCTTAGCTATTGCTGCTAGATAAATTTAGCCCACAGAAATTAACTGTTTATGGAAGGTACAGGTTATTTACTCCTTTCCCATTCAGCAGCAGAAAAACAGAACTATTCATGCAGCTACTTCATGATGCCGTGCCTTTGATTATCCCACTGCAAAAAAAAAGATGTCCATTCTTCCTCAGAAAATGAAACTAAGCGCTGGATCCCACATGCTGTAAAATGAAGCAAGGTTTTTATCCATTTCCTCGCAAGCAGGTTTAAGCATTGAAGGAAAGGAGACACAGGTCACTAGCTTGGACAGCTTTGCATCTAAGGCACAAGTAGTGATTCTCCCCCTTGCTGTGTTTGCCATATCTTTTAGAAGAGGTAAAAGTTGTGTGTATGTACAAACAAAAGAACAAAAAGCACATTTAAAGTCACCAAAGTGTATGTGTGTTCCCCTTTTGGCTCTTTCTGAGACAAGTTACTGCTAAAATGACTTTATGGTAGTTTGTTGCTTGCTCCATCCTCCTACAGCAACCCAAAAGCAGTGTTCTGAAACGCAGTCAGCCCCATGGCACGCAGATACACACAGTAAAGAAGAATACCTGCCACAAAGCCAAAGTTCTTCGGGATGGACCAAGGGGGGTTGTTCAGGACTTTAGTGGGTATCATGAGGAAAAAATGCAATTAGAGGAGGAAGCAAAGGTCCATTACATAGCTTTAAGAAACACTAGCAATGAGTACAAACAGTTATGCTTTGTTTATCGACTACTATTACAAGTATTTGGATGATAGGAATGAGAATGGAGGTAGATGGGCCACCTACTCCCTGTATTTAAGTGAAAGCCCTGAGAGCTGGGACTGTGCCTGAGTCCTGGACGCACAGCCATGCCGCGCGTTTCTGCTACACAGTGTGGCTGCCATCCTCGGGGAGGGACATCAGAGCCCATTACAAAAAAGCATAAGGTTGTCAAAGGGGAGCTGTTACAAGAAGACATTTACAATCGCCATATGAAAGTAAAACCATTCATCAAGAAGATTTAATAGGACAGAATAGCAACAGGATGAAGAAGAAAATATATAGTAAGGCTCACCTTGCAAGTAAGATGCTGCTCAGTGTGATTTCATCCCTACAACTTAAAGTAAAAACACACATGGTCCAACCTGTTCCCATGGATCGTCAAATGGATTCATTCTTAATTGGCTCTCCATGCAGCTCTCTTTAAAGGCTTGAGTGCTACTTTCATTTGATACTGCATTGATTTTCTCTGAAGTTTCCTCCTATCATGGCTACCCTGATCAATTAGTGTACTATAAATAGAGCAGTCAGGTTCCTTTCACTGGTCTCATTAAATTGCACCCCTGCTGAATTTCTGTGGAGAACAGAATGGGATCGTACTGATAGCAATAGTATGAAGATGCCCTCAGGTTTTCCAGTGAAAATCAATTGCTCAATATTCCTAACAAAAAGCTTTGAAAAGCATGACCCAATGGAGCTCAGCTAATGCCCAAAACATATGTCAAGCCTTGCTTGCAATTCTGCATTTCTGAAACCCACAAAGATAAAGGATGGGAAAATAGGTGGTTAAGGGGCTCAGCCAGTTCCTCACTAGTATATAATCCTTCATCAATCATAACTATTTAACTGCATCCTCTCATAATGGAAATATGTTGCTGGAGGTATGCCACAAACCCATATAATTATTCTGGAAAGTGGAGTAAGAATTCAAGGAGGAACACAATTGCAAGGCAATTGGTCTGTCAAAGTCACCATGTAATGTTGGTGTGCTTACCAACCAAAACTACAGGGGACTGATAATATTTGGTGGTATTATATAGGCTAATTATTGCAGGCGTATGTCAGCTACGACTTCAAACATGTTAATCTTTATTTTGTAATGGTATGGCAGTACAGCTTTTAAAAATTTGTTTTAGAAATGACATTTTACTCAATGAGATTGAAACAGCCATTAAATAGGAAATGGAATTGTCTGTTTTGAAACATTTCAAAATCTAATCTGAAGGGCAGCTTTTAGGTCTCCACTCTGCCCTACACCCTGCCCTATCCTTTCATAACTACCCTGTCTTCTAACATCCTTTCTGTCTTCTTTTCTCCTCAGCTAAGCACTACCCTTCAAAATATTTTCCATCTTCCTCCCGAAATGAAGCTACATTTTCCCCATAGACTCTCCTACAGGTTGAAAGTCCCTACTGCAAAGGCTGGGGTTTTAATTACTGCACTTGAATTACTGAACGTATCCACTGTTTCTAGATGTGCTCACTGGTGTCTGGAGTATACTCTATGGCGGGTTTTGTATGAAAGTCTGAAGGCTGCACTGCAGACCTCAGAGGACTGGATGTACCTTGCAAAGAATCTGCGAGAAGAATGCTGGAGAACTACCAGTACTTGATGATTTATCCTGGATCCTTCGTACTTAGCATGGTGGCTTTCAGCCAGAAGATGCAGTGCTCTAAATGATACTTTCAGTCAAATAGCTTAGTGCAGGATGAAGGCACCTCCCAACAAATTCAGAAGATTTTGTGGGTAATAAGGTACCTTCAATGCAATATCAGATAAGAATTAATGACAACTGCAGTTTGAACATGCCTTTAGGGGGGCCCTCTCCTGAATCACAGCAGAACCACTTTCTCCTTCCAGAAAATGTTTTCAATGGGGGAAGTGGAAAGGGTTGAAATCCAGTTCTTCTCGGACAGAAAGCCCTCCCCAAAATGATTCTAGCAGATATAACAGATCCTTAAGAACCAACTTAAAAGAGTAAGATATTAACAAATACATTTGAAAATACAATCTTTAATCACTGATTAAAGATTGCATTTTCCAATGCCACTGTGCGGTATTGGAGTCAGTCCCATAAAATAAGGGGGCTGAATACACACTCTATAGTCAGAACTCAAGCCTATACTGTGAGGGCCAATATCAAATGTAACCCACAAGAACCAGCACACACCCCGACATAGCCAGAACTATTCTGGGTGAGATGCTGACACGTGACTTTCTCAGTGTCAGGCGCCGGAGTTATATTCAGTTTTTTGGATTGAATGTACACCCAGATTTCCACCAATAGGACGATACGTGCAGCCACCTCAGATTTCAGCCCATATCCATGTTTGGATATTCATTGCATGTAGACAAAACATTAGTGCTCAATCCTTTTTATTACAGAAGATACTGGAAAAGATCAAAAGCACTATTTTCCCATTCCACATAATAAAAAGTTAGAAATGTTTTTTAAGAGCTTATTCTGATCTTTGCAAAATATGCAGGAAATGGCTGGAGTAAAGCATTTTTCCTGGGGTTTTGGGGTGCAGCTTTTGGAAAAAAAAAAAAAAAAATTATCCAAGTTGGAGTATGATGTTTTAGAAAGAGTTTGTACTTGATTTTTCCTTAAGAAATATAATTTGATTTTTTATAAATCTAAACTTTCAGTTCCTGAGCTACTTGAAATCACCAGAGTAGCACTTATTTAAACAGTTATGCCTATTAAAACCTATGAGAATCAAATTGTCTTAATGTTTTTATGATTATGAAACATGAGACGAGAGAAACCATCACCAGCCACATAATTTCATAATTTTATGCCGCTTACCCCTAGAGAAGTTTCCCACGATTGTTTTTCAACATTAGTTAAATACCACAGCAGCGTTTTTCCTGCATGGCAATCACTTATAACCAAGGTAAAAATTTTGCTTATAACCAAAGTCAAGTTGAATTCATAAAAATAATTGTCATAGGAGCTGAACGCTTGTTAAGGCATATAAACAAAAATCACAAAAAATTACACTGTATTGTTTTGGGGAACGGGCACTGACAACTTAGCTGATATCACAGGGACTATGTGCAAAGGCAGTATGTACTGAAGACAGTGACATAAAGCCAACTGTGCACACTAATAAGATCACAGAGGATTTATGAGCATCACAGAAAACAAAGGTTAGACTGATTTCAGAAAATAATTCCAAAAATGATCCAGCACATCCTTATGAGGTAAACGTGAAAGACATATATAAAATGGACTGATAACACAGGCAATTTGGGCAATATCAAAAAAAGTAAATTTAAGGTCCCCAAATAAAGAGAATCCCACTGATTTTTACATCTCACCATCTCCAATGGCAAACAAGACAGGAAGAATGTCTCCAGGTCCTGATTCGAGATCTTTGCTGTTGCAGATGGATACTCCATCAAACAATTCCTTCCTCTGGGTTACTGAGAGTCACACACCAGTTCCTGCTTTGGACCCAAGAGCACGTGGTAAAATAGGAAAGGGTTTTGAAATAAAAAAATTAGGATTAATGCTGAGAGGAAATCTGAAGAGCAAGCAGTCATAGAAAGGTTTCTGCCTTCGAGACTTTAAATTAAACTGTGTGAAGTACTAGAAAATATAATGCATGAGATAATCTTGCCTTAGCAGGAAGGTGAACTATGATCTTAAAACGTGTCTTCTGTCTCTGACATTACGATTTAGAACAAATTAGATTTATTTCTGAGTGACCTTATGAGGAGGAATACTATTTATTCCCTTCATGGCCTTATGATACTGAAGCAAAGAGAAATATTTAGACTTTGACTGAGAAAAATCACTTCCAAAAATAATTATATATTTTGAAGCTGAGGAATGGTCATAACCCTATAAGTGTTGAACTGTGACCTACCAGAGACAACAGGAAGCCAATCACAGTGCCAAGAGTTAATTCCCTACACCGAATTTGTGCTACAAGCCCTTCTTTTCTCATGCTGGTGCCACTCACCTTAGCATAATACTAGTTTTTCAGCTTAATCAGGGCAATTTAGTCACTATCTTTATTTAATACAGATAGATTCCACTTCCCACTAAAAAAGAAGCTAAAGCTCATGAAAGAGGCAGTCTGCATGTACAAGAAGAATCTCTTCTATTTTCTTTCTCTCAAGCTGCAATAATTTTAATTGGATGTTTTCTGCTGTTGACAGAACTGATGGAAAAATGTCAACTATGAGCATTTTCATTGCCTTCTACACTAACCATGGCTACTTGTACCCCTGTGGGTACTTGGACCTTTTGGCAGCCTTACAGTGCTTAAAGGGGCCCTACAGGAAAGATGGGGAGGGACTCTTTATCAGGGAGTGTGGTGATGGTATGAGGGGTAATGGTTTTAAACTGAAAGAAGGTAGATTTAGATTAGATATTAGGAAGAAATTCATTACTCTGAGGGTGGTGAGACACTGGAACAGGTCGCCCAGAGAAGTTGTGGATGCCCCATCCCTGGAAGTGTTCAAGGCCAGGCTGGATGGGGCTTTGAGTAACCTGGATCTAGTAGGAAGTGTCCCTGCCCATGGCAGGGGGGTTGGAAGTAGATGATCTCTAAGGTCTCTTCCAACCCAAACCATTCTATGATTCTATACTTTGTTGCAGTAGGAAAATACTTCACATACAAAAAGTCTTCTTTTCCTAGATCATACCATGTCAGACCACTACATTCCCAGAAGCTCTCAACATATCCTGTCCGGCCCCATGATCACTGAGTCATATGTACCAAGCAGACCAACTCCAGTCTTAGGAACTACAAGGACTGTTTCCTTAACAGCCTGGTGGCTAGAGGGCTCACTTGATATGTGAACAGATCAGGATTCACTCTGTAGTACTGCTTTATAGAGTGGTAGGAAGAGCAATGGGAACACTGGTTACGAGGAGATTTGAAGCTGGGAGATCTGAAGCTGATTAGATGCCAGATGTGGAGAGCATTTGGACAGTGAGATCACAAAAGGCTGAGATCTCCTAAGGACTCTAGGATGAACTTAACATGCCACGCAATCACCCACGGTGACTGAGGTTTTGGAGCATGACATCAGGACACTGAGACACAAAAAAACCACATCAGTGAAGACTAGTAAAAAGTAAGGCAATGTCAAGAGGAGTGGGATGAGGAACTGGGGAAGTGGTAGGATTGGGGCAAAGGCTGCTCAGAGGGAAACGGGCAGGAGGAATGGGCAGAAGAGTCTGTGCCAGTTAGATCAAAGTGTCTGAATGAAAACCAAGATGCCCACAACTAATCTCGCCTTGCTTACAGCAAATATCTGCAAACTACTGGCAAAGTGCCCGCTCTCTTTCTCATGCGGGTTCACATGGAGGATGACAACCTACTGCAGGCAGTTACTGCGCTAACGCCAGTGGCAGTGTTTGGGTGGTGGATACTTAACTCCTTGCAGTTTTCAGTAAGATGCCACACAGTAGAGTTTCTGGGGGTGAAAGGGGAGTTCAGTTTACTGCTTCTTATCATTTGTTTCAAAGAGGCGGCAGCCCACATGGTGTTATGTGCATTCAAAGAGCATCTAATGAGGAGCTCTAAATTTAGGCCGTGCTAGAAGTCAGGCTCCTGGCTTGGGGGTTCAGGATCAAGACTTTAGAAGTCTTGAATCCTGCTGATCAAAAATAAATGGCAGCTGGACTCCAAACATATAAAAGGTAGCTGAAAATCGGACCACGGCCTGTCACAGTGGGCACCCCAAATTAGCAGCCACTTTTAACAGTTATCTTTCAGTGGAATACCTCTTGGCTGGAAAAAAAAAAAGAAGAGATAATAGTGTCCCCTTATCTTAAAAGTCTGTTTGTGAGAATAAATAAATTACCATTTGAAAGGCATTAAATGATTTTTTATTGATGAGCATCATAAAAGAATGTGGCAAGGAAATTAATTATTCTGTCTTCAGATAACAGGTTAACAGCTGGGACCACGCTGAATAAGGGCTTTGTCTACTCAAACATGCCTGTAAGCAACTGAACTAGCGCTCCGGTCATCAAGTCCTTTCTCACCTGGCAGGTTAAGCCCATCCAGACAGCAGGTGAGAAGCTAGAACTAACAACCACTTCCAGTCCACCCTGTTTCCACGGTAAATTGCTGGCAAGGCTTTTTGATGGCCTTTTTACAAGTAGAGACGATAAAATATATGCAAACTCTTGTAAAATAACAAGCTCTTAGGAAAAATATCCCATTCTGCTGCTGCTACAGAACAAGAGTTGAACTGGTACGAAATTGTGCTGTTTACAAGCACATTCCTCCAGTCTCCGGGCTGCTCCTGGGCTCAGGGGACTCTAGCATTTACAAACAGCTTAATTCTTTGTTAAAAAAAAAAAAAAACTGAATGAAAGCAACTACATGATTTACTAGCCCTCCTGAAAGCAGATGATACTCTCATTAAAAGCTTGAGCCTGCTACTTTTTAATATCCTCACAAACACAATGTGACATGTCAGGACCCTATTCTCAAAAACTGGTGGAAAATTCAAGCACTGAATGTTTTTTTACAGTTTTAAGTTTGGATGCAAAGACACTTAAAGCTCCTTTTTTGTGGTTTGCTGCTCACTGATACTCATTGCTAGTACTGAGTAACTGTTCCTTAAGCTCATTATTAACAATCATATGCGCTGCATAGAGCATGTGACCATGTAATTATATGAAGTTAAAATACTCTTTTCAGAGGCATCCTTAGTTCTGGCTGTAGTCCAGAACTAGGTGGCGAAACTTAAGCACTGGCTTTGGGTATCTAAATAGAAAGAACCAACCATGATGTCCAGATAAGATTCCCTGTAAGATACTGATGAAGTTCATGCTTAAAGAAAATAGGAGTAGGAAGTCCTCTCCCTTTCATCACCAGACTGTGCATGCTCTGGTCTATGTTACTTCCACTTTAGACTGCTGCAGCAAATCTGATTGGGGATATTGTCCTTACAATTCACAAGACCAGCTGTTTGAAAGATGTTTTGGATAGCAATAGTAGCTGCAAGCATGCTGTCTTCGTGTTCTTTCTGTTTTGCTTTCATGTTCACAGTAACAAGTTTGTTTTAGCTTATGAAGCCTTCCTTTGTCACAAAAAAAAAGTCACAATCTGTTGAAAGACCCGCTTTGTCCCCCACAACACTACTGCTCTCTCTTCCTGTAAACATCCTCAACCCGAAAGCAAAAGTCTTCTGTCTTCTGCAACAATGCTGACTGTCCACATATGTTCAGCTCCCAGTTTAAATGGGTATCATCTCTTTTTCCCCAGCTTTTTACCTAGAGGAAAAGCATTAATATTCAGCCACCAATAACTATGCAGTTTTGCAAAGCATTTGGAGGTACAGCCTGCCTGAGTGACAACATGCAAAACAAATCTGTCATGTATGCAACTACTACTATGAGCTAAAGAGAAATCAAGTACTTAAGAAAGATTTAGTGTTCCAGGTTTTAGAATCCTAAATATCAGCTAATCAGTTAAAGTGTCTTATGCATACCCACAACTTTCCATTTTGCAAAGCTCACTTATAATTACCCCCAAAGCCGTCTGTCGGAGTTAATAATAAACCCCAACTTTCAATATCATTTTCAAATTGAATTTTCAGTCTTTGACACTGTTTTTATCTGTTTTGTGAAAACAATGCTCTCTTGATACTTAATAAAAAGCCCATATATGTAGCTACAAAAGGACTATCACAAAGAATTGAATCATACCCAGACCCCCCTCCCTCTTTCTGCTCAAGTGTTTCCAGCTCAATGTTCGGGCAGAAGGAGCGTCAGGAGCAGGAAAATGAAAGAAAAANCTTAACAAAGGCAAAAAATAAGAGCCTAGGGCAGATACAATGCAGACAGCTTATGTGATATTTCCACTCAGCGTTCACCTCATCTCCAGCTATGAGCAGCCTGAGGAATTCTGAACTTCGATGTGAATTTTATGTATTTAGTAATCCTCAGTTTATTTCTTTTCCACAAACTTACCCATTTTCCCTGAACACAACTACATTTTTAGCACTCAGAATTTCCCATGGCACGGAGTTCCACAGATTACCTGGATATTGTACAAAGAATCACTGTGCCATATAAAGAGCCAGGCCTCTTGCTACTATCATCTGATGATGCCCATTTCTTAAAATGGAGGTAACAAAAAACATCTGCAGCTTGTCCACTCTTTACAGCCACCCATGACCTTGTTTGTATCCTGCTCTGACCTCATAAGGTCTCTTCCAACCTGAATTATCCTGTGATCCTATGGTTTTACAGATAGCTGCAGTTTCCCTCCGCAGTCTTTCTTCTTCCATCCAGAAGAATCCCAGACAATTTAGTTGTTCCTTATACAGAAACCAGCCCATACCTTTTGCGGTTTTTTGCCCTTCTCCAGTCCTACAGTAGTCTTTCTGAGACAGAAAATCAGAAGCATCCACAACATTCAAGATGGAAGTGATGGCACAGATTTTTGCACTGGCTTCACCATGTTCCCTGATCTCCATTCCTTCCCTTACAATTCCTAACATTTGATCTGCTTTTTCAACCAACATTATGTATTGAGATGATATTTTCATAGAGCTATTTAACAGACCACAACATCAAGGTGTCATTCTTTTTTGGTAAGAGCTTGGAGTTTGTCACTATCTATGGAAAATTAGGACTGGTTTTCTTCTGAGCTCTCAAGAGTTCTTCTTAATATGGGAAAAGTAGCTGAAGCACACAGATTGTAACTCCTTGCTGGTGAAAGAGGGAAAATTTTGTAAAGTTTTTCAAAGTTTTTGAAAGGGACTTACTCAAGGCACTGTAGTGTTGCAGTACACAATGCTGTAACGCTCCCTCCTTTCAGGAATCCAGCTGCTAAGTAACATGAGCTCCTTCACAAGCTCAAAATCAGTGCTTGACTACAGAAATCAATGAATGGGGAGAAGTGGGCACCTAAAGACTGGGATTCACAAACACCCACACATTGAATACGCTGAGGAAAGCCAACACAAGGTGCTAAAGTCAGGGCATGGGTTTCGGTCTCACCTCTCAAAGAATGTTTCCCTTCTGCTCAGGTTCCACAGCTCTGAGCTCTTAGGTACTCCTAGGCACCTAATCCAGACAGGCCCTTCTCAGAAAATGAGGGTGTAGGGGCTCTAAGTGCAAATGCTCCTTCTCACTGATGAGGAGCAACATAAATGCTGTAGCCACGAGCATCCACAGGGACGAGTATTGCTCCTATTTTCCAGAAGCAGAAGGCCAGCGTGTGAGCTAGAAATGGAGCATCAAGAGTCCCAGCTGAGTGCCCCAACCTCCACAGAAGGCTTTTGCTTCTTGGCTAGCAAAACCATTTGATCTAAAAATCAGCACTGACCTACACTGCACCTATTGGTTGGTACAGCACTGTTGGGATGGATATGCTGGAAATTCACATTAGTTTACAGATAATCACTGTCCTTTAACATTAAAAATTCCATGGCCAAAAGGCTCTTTTCCCGAAAACAACTACCTAGGAGGTTTTTCTAATGTATACAAGTCAGTTAGAGGTATGATTCTTTTTATACTCCCATTTAACATACATATGCAGACAAAGTCTATAGCAGTCTTCAGTAGAAAACTGTAAATATTTACTTATCTTGCTTTCAAAAGCAATTTCCTAAAAAATAACCAGTTGTGAAGAGCCCAGAAATGCCAGTTTGTAGTCGACTCTCATTGGTACGTACCATATTGGATATTCTGCTCACATGGAAGCTAGGCAAATATAACGTAAATTTAGTAGATTTCATTCAGGAGGCAAAGGGATTTGGTTAACATCAAATTCAGTGGTCACTAATCCCACTTTCCCTGTCCCTTTCCACCCAAGTAACACAAATATTTAAATTCTCCAAATGGTAAAGTTCAGCATCTTGAGCCCTGTTAAATCTTATAAGCCAAAGTAAATTCCATTTCTCTGATTAAACAGAGAGTATTTACAAAGATCAAAAATAAACAGTGTGTGAGTTGTTCTAGTTCTTTTTCATACCACCTGACTAAGCACTTTTTACTTTGACATCATTCAGAATGATGTTTCCACTATGCATTTTTGTTCAAAATGAAAGAAAAGGCAGTGACTGTTGAGGGTAAGGGAGTGTAACATTTCAGGCATGAAATCTTGCAAGAAGGTGCAAATAAACCTGTGCCTTGCCCAAGGTCTCTCTGTACCACCTTTCCACCATGCTTTCCTCTTACTTCCTTCTTGATCGCAATTGTTTTTGAAGTGAGGTTCTCCCTCCAAGATGCTCAGTACAGCTGTCTTTAGTCCTTTCCATTGATTCTAATATATCTTTACATAGAAAAATGTCTAAGTAAACGGGGGAAAAGAAAAATAAATTAAATATAAACAACCCCCCAGGTAGTATAACTACTGAGGAAATATCACTAGAGACCCAGTCAATTTTTCTATTATAAGAACATTAGCCCTCATTCCCTCAGTGGTTCACCAAATAAAATCAAATGTTGTATTATGAGAGCCCAACTAATTGATTTCTTCAGAAGATTTGTGGCAAAAGGCCCTGTAAAAGTTGCTGCTTACAGATAACAATACCTGTCACAGATTAGGACAGATTCCTGAAGCACTGGGAGAGTTTTAGCTCACATTTGCCATTTCAGTGCCTTCTCATTCCCTCTTCTGGAGCATTTCATGCCCAGTTTTACATCTTTGGAGTCAACAGGAATGAAGACAGTGGGCACAAAATGATGCCCTCGATGCTGGCCACCATCAGAGTCGGAATATTCAAACATACAAAGCTGGGGGCATGGGTAAATTAAGCCAATGGACTTCACCTCACCCAGTAATGAACCAATCAATAGCAGAACACAGAGACCCAGAGCCCACCTGAAGTTTGGTAGGTCCTCCATCATGTTTTCAGATGCAATTATCCAATGCAGCTCTCCTCAAAATAACCATGTCTGATTAATGTCCAAGAAGAAACACCACCATTTAACAACAAACACTACTAAAGTATTTATTCGTGTTCTAAACAAGAAAACAATGGCTAACTTTGAAAAAGAAAAGGAAATGCAGCACTAACAGAGCACGGGTCTTACTGCTGCCTTCTAATGTAGTTCTCAAGACCATGGAATCACACCGTTGCATAAGGAAACACAACGAAATGAAAACAGAGATCTTTGTCTCATGACTGTCACCACCCTTCTGTGTGCAACAGCAGGCTGAATACCGGTTAAGCCATTTCAAGATTTATATCAAAACGGCATACTACTGCTATACAAGTTTCTTCAAAAATAGCAATATCAAAGTGAAGAAAGTTCAAAGATAAGGCTGTTATTTTGTTTTATGAGTAATCAAAATGTATAAATGATAAAAACATCACAGAAAAGGAATATATGTCCTTGTAAAACCAAGGCACACTGCCACAGGAGTGAATTACTGGTATTTTTAACACAGCAACTCAAGCTTGCACAGAAAACAACTATTTTACAGATTCTAGTTTTTCATTTTAATAAGCATTAAAGATCATAGGAGACAGCCAAGAGTTATGTAGTATCCTTTCCACCAATGTTCCTGTGCCACGTAAAGTGCATTTACAATGAGCAGAAAGAAATGTAAATCACTGTATACTCAGTCCCAGAAGCTGCTGCTCAAATTAATCCTGACCCAGCAGAAGAGCCAAGCACATGCTCAACTTTGAGTAAGTAAATAGTCCCAGCTACCTGTCTAGTCACAGTGCCCCACACTTTTCAGGACAAATGATGTAGAGCCTGTCTCCAATGGAATCAACAAAAAAACCCAAAAACAAACAAAAAAAAAAAAACCAAAAAACAAAACCCGAACCGGCGTGGCAGCAGCAACCCATATTTCATTAGCCCTGTGCAAAATGACAAGATAAACTGATTACTTCTAACTTGCTGCTGCAGAAGCTACGGTCTGAATTTACAGGAAGCCAGCCACTTTGGAATAACAAGAGAAAAGTTACCTCTTATTTATGGCAAAGAAGGAGCCTACAGACCAGGAGTTACTGCAGTTAGCTGACTGAGCCAACACGTCAGCCTGTGCCACTGTAGTTTGCCTGTTCACCCATACCTTAGGGTGTTAACAGCCTTGCTGTTCAGAAGTTTTTGGATTTTTGTTTTGTTTGGGTTTTTTTAGCCACCTAGATTTGTAATGAACTGCAAAACGAACGAAAATTAGGAAAAGAAATGAAAGATGAATGTTACCTGAAGGCCCTCTATGGCTAATCTAAGCATGCTTGGTGTGAGCTTGGAGGCCTGCTTGAAGGTGAAGTTGCTCCAGTCTATAATCAAAACAAATCCATTCACTTGAAGCTCGGGGTCTTCTATCATGGCTTCTAAAGAAAGAAGTATGGCGCGCAAAATATCCACCAGCGTGTACCTGTGAACATTAAGGGGAGACTCAGTTAGGAAAGGAGCAACCACCACGGACTTGGAGAAGTTCTGAGCGTTCTTCCTTCGTACTGCATGTCAAGAGGTTAAATCAAAGGAGTGCAAATGTATCCTCAGACGTCTTGGCTGTGTAAAGCTGGGAAAGTCTCAAAAGCTCAATTACTTGAACTCATCCTTTGGAGCAGGATTATGTGCATCTAGACCGTCAGTCGGCCAGAACAAACTACAAGACTGTAACACTCCAAAAGCAAATTTGAACTTTTCTGTGGTCTCCTAAGCCGCTTTATTATCTATGCATTTTATTAAATGTCTGGACAAACATACCTATGCAAATTTTATTTTTCTAAAATCACAATGATACCAAAACCAGAGTCTAACACCAGAAGCCTAGACCCAAAGTTTCCTCCTATATTTTTGCAAGGGATTGAAATAAAAGCTTCTACAAAATTATCAGTTAAAAAAAACGGATTTCCACATGCTCCCCTCTTCCTTCTCTCTGGGTAATGTTTTTTCTTAAATCTACAAAGGGTATTACAGAAAGCTGATTACTGAAGGATCTTGAAAGCAGAAAGTAACACACACTAGGGCTTTGAGGTGTTTCTGGTTAAGAGCAATAGCAACCTTTTAAGAGTCACTTAACTGCCTTCTGAGTACCGAGTACTTCGTATACCCAAATTATGTGGTTTCAGGAGTAAGTCTGGAATGCGGTATTCATTGGTCCTAGATTCTTCTGCATTAAACTTGGGTTTACAAAGATGCCACCTACAATATGCAGTTATGTGGTTTACATATATGCACATAATCTTTTCTTAGAACGATGATCTTGTAAAAGAAGACATAATTCCATATTGCCAAGCCCTGTGGAGTACAATCTTTCTCTTTTGAAGCTAAAGCACCTAATACAGCCGCTCAATAGCTTAAATATATACAGCAATGTCATCTTTAGACTGCCATATAATAGAGTTATTAATAAACTTGCAGTTTAGCTTATTGGGTTTTTTTAAAAAAGGCAAAGCACACAAATTATCTGGGCTTTTTTAAGAGATATGAAAGTAGTAGTTTAAGTTTTGATTTCTTCCAGGCTTGGCTATGCTTTATATCTAAAAGTCTCTTTTAAAAGTAAGACAAATGGTTACTGAAACAGATGTAAATTTTCCAGTCTGCACCACAGTATCAGATGCAGCATTAGAAATCTGAACCAGAAAAATATCAGATAAGCAAATATTCCAGGAACAAAAGAAAGAGTTAAATCTTCAGTGTTTGTGCAGATATTTTTAAATAAGGCCCTTTAAAAGTCTCCCATGATGGCATCAAACATAGAAGTTCTCAAAATTATGACTCCCCAGAGTTATCTTCACCATACTGCATATGTAGCAAAGAGCATGTGTGCCTATTTAGAAATTACTTTAAATTATACTGACTTCTACTTGCTTTAATACAATGAGTACACTGTTCCATTGTATACGTGACTATATTTTGAAAATAAAGGAAATAACACAAATAAAATTAATATGCTCTAGCTGACTCCTCGCATCTTTCCATCTTTTTTTTTTAGCCAACTAAAACTCAGTGAACTTCCCAACTATGCATTCCTAGGAAAGGGACTAGAAAAGGAGTCTCTTCATGTCAGCCTAACACAAGTGAACAAGACAAAGTGTGTTTTCCCTAGAAAACATAGGGGAAGCATTGTTCCACATGATTCTGCTCTTCGTTTTGGAGACCCTTACTTTGTTTTGAATTTGGTTTGGTTGACTGGGATAAAAGGTTTTATATTCACTCTTCTTTTCACTTTTCTGACATTTAACTTTTTTCCTAAAGCTTTACTTTTCTGAGGTCTAAGGTTTACAGGAAATTTGGCATGCTCCCTCTTTTTTGTTCAGGTTTTTTCAACCAGGGGAGAAAACAGCACAGGAAAAATCTTTCTCTGTAATTTCCCTATGGAAATCTTTAAAACGCTAAAATTTTCTATTTCTTTTTGGCAGGGGAAAAAAAAAAAAAAGACCATTTCTGTAAATGGAATTTTGTCTACGGGGGAGAAAAGGACATGCCTTAAAACCTGTTTTGAACAAAAATGTTCAAAACCTGGATCCTTAAAATTGTTAGTGCAATTTCATAGAATCATAGAATGATTTAGGTTGGAAGGCACCTTGAAGATCATCGAGTTCCAACCCCCCTGCCATAGGCAGGGACACCTCCCACTAGACCAGGTTGCTCAAAGCCCCATCCAGTCTGGCCTTAAACACCTCCAGGGATGGAGCTTCCACAACTTCTCAGGGCAACCTGTTCCAGTATCTCACCACCCTTAAAATGAAAAATTTCTTCCTAATGTTTAATCTAAACCTGTCCTCTTCCAGTTTAAAGCCATTCCCTCTTGTCCTATCACTACATGCCCTAGTAAAAAGTCCTTCCCCAGCTCTCCTGTAGGCCCCCTTTCGGTACTGGAAGGCCTCAATAAGGTCTCCCCAGAGCCTTCTCTTCTCCAGGCTGAACAGCCCCAACTCTCTCAGCCTTGATCATCAAAGAACTGTCAGGCCAGGACCCCATTTTTGCAGTAGGCACGGTGAAGCAAACCTGGAGCACCCTGCCTGCCCTGAGCCAACCTGCCCAGGGACACAGAAGCTGGGGTGACAGAACCAACACCTTGGGCACATCACGGCTGATGCTCCCCCTCTCCCAAGGGACAGCAGCTCCCCCAAGCCTGACTGCTGGACGCATGGGGAAAATGCCACCGTCGCTGCTGAGGCCTCTGAATAAGCAAAACAAACACTCACCCCCAGCGCCGCAGTGCAAAGAGTGACCTGAGGAAAAAATGAAATCATTCATCGGCTCTTTCCCAAATGACTTTGCGCACGTATAACGGGATGTGTAGGGAGTGTTTGGCAGCGTGAAGGCTATAGATGGTTTTACTGGCACTAAAATGGTCTTAGTTTGCCTAGCGTATCTGCAGAGCAGTTACCTATCCAGTACAACACTGGTGCATGGACAGTGGAGGGCACCTAATCAACATGGGAAATAAAATCCCCGGTACAACATGCATTTTGTACAACTGCCAGCATCAGGATTAAAACATGCACTTAGCCTGAGAGCAGGAGGCTTACGGAGTTCTGTTCAGGGTCAGGGCTGGGCTCAGACCATGGCCAACTGCCTTCAAACCCATGGTTACCTCCACAAGGTGGTGGAAGTCACAGAAATACTTTTTTTTTTACCGCTTCATGAAATTAGATGGAGATACACCCTGTAAGAGGCCTTCCCAGGGGAAATACTGCAGTGGAAGGAAATTACATCAGGTGAGACATTGGGAGAGCAGCTAATGCCTCAGTCTGAGGAAGATCATCTATCAGAGCTCATACAAGACACAGACATTAGAAATACTCAAATCTTAAAATTAGCCTCAACTTCACTTGACACTTATGCTGCCTCATTCAGAGGATCTCATTCTCCAAGAGAAGAGGTCCATGAAGTTGAAGGCTGGTGCGAGCACCCTACATTCAGTCCAAAAAGATGGGTCCCAAGTTCCTGATGTAGATCTCTAATGTCCTCCCTAGGGAGTTCAAGAAGACATCACATGCCTTGGATTAACAGCTCCCTAGTGGCACAAGGCTGCTAGAAATCTGGTGCATTAGACATAAAGATTCTTTGTTTATGAGGCCAATCAGATCTCTAAGACTGGCCATAAAATGCTTTTATATATACCTAAGTGATAAATATACAGATGTATACATATAAACACAAATACACTTAATTATGTCCTGAATTCATTCAAGTCAATGGGAAAACTGTCAGGCATCAATGAAACCAGGATTTCTTTTCCTACGAGGAAAGGTTGAGGCACTTGGGTCTTTTCAGTCTAGAAAAAAAGAAGACTGAGGGGGGAATCTTATCAGTGCTTATAAATACTTAAAGGGAGGCTGCCAGCTAGATGGGAACAGTCTTTTTTCAGTGGTGCCCAGTGATAGGACAAGAGGTAACGGGCACAAACTTGAACATAGGAAGTTCCATCTTAACATGAGAAGGGACTTCTTTACTTTGAGGGTGGCAGATCACCGGAACAGGCTGCCCAGAGAGGTGGTGGAGTCTCCCGCTCTGGAGACATTCAAAACCCGCCTGGATGCCATCCTGTGCAACCTGCTGTAGGTGACCCTGCTCTGGCAGGGGGGTTGGACTAGATGATCTCCAGAGGTCACTTCCAACTCTGACCATGCTGTGATTCTGTGATTTCATCCACCACAGAGAGTAACCAATGGTCGCAGGGCTGGGCCTCCACAAATCTGTGGCATATTCGCTATCACTGTAACTCCTATTTCAGGTTTGCCTTCTGTAAGAAATACAGTCCATAACGACAATGACAATATTGTATGTTTACTTGCTGAAAAAGACAAAAAGTTGTCCTCTCAGTGAAAACAAGTCCTGAAGAACACAGGTCTAGCTAAAAGCAAGCACAAACACTCTCTGCCAGAGGAAGGTATCTGATGTACTCTTTAAGTCTAACAAGCCACATTAGGAGCATACGGGGACACGTCACTAACAACCAAGCTTCCCACCTCAAATACCCTTCGGGGCAATTAGCTGAAGATAGGAGCTATCCTTTATTCTGTAACAGACCTCTTCCCTTGGTTTTGATACCTTACTTAAGTACAGTCCAGAAAACCAGACAAGAAAGGCAAATCCATTAGTGGGTATTTAAAGCAGCTTTTACTCCGGACACACGCTGAGGCAAGCCAGAAATGTAAACCCGGTGTGACAGATGAAATTTTAGGTGGTGCAAATGGCAAGCTGTGTATTGAAAGTTATCAGCTGAACAGCCCAAGCAAATGAAACATGATTAAAGAAACTATACTGAAGCTTTCACACAGCACAGAGTTATTTGCATATGGACTCATCTTTAACCCCCTCCAGCCCCATGTTGTCCAGCATTTCACCTCACTGCTACTACTGTTCATGTCAGCACCAGGATGCACAGGCTCTGCCATAAAATATGCTCCATCCTCAGCTGGACTTTAGGAAAATTAAAATCCTACATAAAAAGAAGGTGGGAAAAATTACTCCGGATTGTGTTGCTGAAACTTTTGTTCCACACTGAAATTACTTTCCATACAGATACAGAAATATAACCAATCAAACATGAGAAAAATGGGATAAACTAGTGAGTGTGAAATAAATTTGGTCCAAGATGACTTTGACTGCCTTTCTACTTTAAAGAAAAAAAAAAAAAGGAAAACAAAATCAACATATTAGCCTTTAATTTTAAGAGACCATGGTGTACAGTCTGAGGGGAAGATGGTATTGTTTTATTCTTACCAATCAGTGTTAAGTAACAGCATGTATTTAGGGGAGAGCAAGCCACTTATTTCGCCCTGGCCCCAGTTGCACAATGACTGCTCCAGTGCTGTCAGGTACACAGGGTGTGCTGGGCCTGATGTGCTGCTGTAGCTGTAGTAACTTGGAGTTAGGCTGTGCAGAAATAAATCCTTATTTATTTATGGCTAAATTCAGTTGCATTCCCTTGTTTAAACAGACTCTTATGGGACACAGTGTAGCTAGCAAGGTATTACTAATTGCTAGGATAATCGAGATCTCACAGTTAATTTAAATTTATTTAATGCCCTCTATTTATAGAACCATGCTTAATTCAATGGAGAGCTTGGACAACTTTTTTAGCCCGGTTGTTAATGTGAATAAAAAATGTTGGAAATATGTTATCACATACATAATGCACTCTTAATGTTCCTTTTCTGTGTGAGTCCCAGCTTGAGTTCAAACGAGGTGGGGACTGGTGTGCAGACACACTCTGCTACCTCTTGAAATTTTTCATTCAGGTTGACTTTAAAGCAATGAGCCTGGGAAGGCTTGACAATTTAATAGCCACACTGACAGCGATTCTTTCAAATGCTTCGGGATGGCTACCATTTCTACCACGACAGTGACAGAGCTTTCTAGGGTAATGCCTCACTGAGGTCTTGATTTGTCAAGAACAGAAAAGCTCAAACAATTAACTGAGCAACCCGCTCTCTTGTAATTTAACAGTGGCAGCAATTTCCCCTTTACAAAAAAGAAAAGTTCTTTGAGAATTTTCTATTGGACATGAACAGAATCAAGGATTTCTGGGAAAAACAGTCTGGCAGACACTGCTATCAACTCTTGGTAATACTTCACTATGGTCTTTCACCTTTATCTCTTGGTTATGAGATCTACGCATCCTCTTCACTCCCAGAGGCCACTGTAACTTCCACCAGGCCAACAGAAAGAGAAGAGACAGGGAGAATGCAGGGTACAGATGTCTCATGTCAAATCCAGCTGTGTCAGCGGTTTTCAGTATTTTATGTTCTTGATGATGGGTGGCATCCACCGTATCATCTGTTTAACCAGATTCTGTTTCCAGTCAATTCACATTTGCGCTCAGTAGCAGATAATCTGATTTGGCAGAGTTGCCCTACTATCTCTATTGCTATTTGTCATCCCCCCCCCCCGATATCAAGAAATCTCAGGTTATTTTGAGAATTAAAACTGAGTGGCATGACTCTGCCTCTCAGGATGCAAACTGTTAGCTAGAAGAGATAAATGGTAAGTCGTCTTTGCTTGAATTAAAGCCACATGTCTCCTGAAGGTCCCAAACATGTAAGGAACACACAATATGTATTTTAAGCCCATCACCATTTGGACAAGCAAAGGTTTCTGCCAAATGAGCTCTTGTGCCACTGTGGTCTAAAAGAGAAAGCTGGTCAAGTCTCTGAGCCATCATCCTATTTCTAACCTACTGTTCTGACTTCATATTTTTAGAATTTCAGTGAAACGAGCCCTCAAGATACACAAAGGAGTACCTAGTAATGATGCCTCAGATCTCCTTGGTTTGTCAGTCTGGGTGCAGATTTGAATACTGAAAACATGGGAGATCAAAACTTCTCTTATAGCTATTGTGCTTAAATAGTAGCAGCATGCCCTACGGGCCCTCATTCTAAAAACAAAAAGCACCACCAGCATTACAAAAATGCACAGAAAATAGAAACGGCTTCAAATGTTTTACCAGATTAGCTTTTAGATTCAGATTTAATAACATTCACTACTCCTTATGTTAGCCCAGTGTCTAACAGTCACAGCCACGGATGAAGATTCAGCTGATCTAAATTCTACACTCGCATTGATCAAAGAGATCCCCAAGCTATAACACTCACAGTCTAAATACAAGTGGTAATAGGCAGATATAGATACCTGGGGGAATGCTAGGAAACAATAGGACAGCACCAGTCAGCAAGAGAAACTGCAGAAAAAATGACAGTGTTTGCACTTGTTGTTAATAATAATAATAATTATTATTATTGTTGTTGTTATTGTTATTATAAAGATATTACTTCCAAACAAAAAATTTATTCTATTAGCCCAGTATTTTGTTATTGTTAATCTGTTATTACTGTTAGCATTGCTATTTATTTTGTCACACTGCCGCCATCAGAGCTTGAAAAATACCCTGCTAACTCGCCTGTGGTTAATAGTGAGCTGAGGAGCAGACCAGCCTCCTAATAGCTACAGAATTTAAATTTTTATTATTTAACGGGAGGAAAAGAAAAGTTTCTAGCACTCCTGCATACGAAAGCATAGTTTTGAAAGCAAACCAGTGGACTCTGTCTTTGCCTTTGCTGTAACTCATCTGATGCAACAGCAGAGCTGAGGGTAGGGAGTGCAGTGGATTTCCACGTTCACGGAGGATGGTGCGAGCTGACTGGGTCACTGTGACACACACAGGCACTACGTATCACTGCACTTTTCTACCTCACTTTTCTATTGCACTTTCTAGGAAAAGTTCTGATAGAATTAATACAGGGAAAGATTTCAAATAAATAGCATCAAAACGGACCGATTTTCCTAGGAAATTTGCGTCCGGGTGCCACAAAGCACATAAAAGAACACGCATGACAACAGATCCTTTGCCGCTGCGTTGAAGTAAATCGTACCATTAACTGAAAAAAACCTTCACCAGCTGGACACATTAAGAAAAAGGGAGTCTTCAAATGCACGTATACACCTACAAGCCAAATGTAGTTATGAATCAACAATCTGGAAGCTAATAGGGAAGGCTGATATCCCCCCCCTCCCCGAGTGCTATCCAGCCTCCTGGCGGGAATGCCACCCTCTTCACTTTCCCCACAGTAGAGAGAGGGTGGAGAATTAGGCAGGGTCCCATTGAGAAGCTGTCGGGCTACTCAATGCAGTATCCTTCAACTTCCCTTTTGTTTTTTTGTTTGTTTGTTTGTTTTAAATACATGTCTGATTTAGTTGTTCAGATGGTAGGACATCTGGTACAGTTTTCAGGCCCTGCTTTAATTTAATGATTTAACATCTAGTACACAGGCTTGTTTTACCATAGGATTTTTTTGCCTCCCACACTTTTCTTTCTAATTGGAACTATGTAAATCATAGGCTGCCGGTGCTATATAAATCATCTATAGTATGTCTGCTATTCATTTAAATAACAAATTGGAACTTTTTATTTCTAATTGTTACATGCTGGCCATAATAAGTCGTACACACATGATAAATTTGGAGGCTTGCGGTGCTCTATTAACTTAGTTTATGGAGCGTATGAAGAGGCCCTAGCAAGACAGACTTCAAGAAGTAATCCCTCCAGTGCTGCTGCCAGCGGAGCACTGGTTTATGTGCTGTAAGATCTCAAGTCAGTTAAGGCATAAGCTTGAGACACATTGTGTAGCGGCTCCAGTGCAAGTTCCATACACAGTGCTCCCCAGGTTCAGTTGCTGAACACCAGATAATGGAAGCCCCTAAATTAATTAGAAAATAAAGCGACCTAGCTCCATTCCCAGATCTGTCACTGACTTGTCATGTGCCTTGGAGCAAGCCACTCCCCGCAGCTGGCCTTCAAGTCTCTCCCCTTTGTCTGAGTGGTCTATGTGAAAACAAATCCCTCGCTCCGGAGGAGAGGCGGACTGTGGGCGGGCAGCGCTGAAGCGCAATAGGCACCCGACTGCCAACACGGCCATTAGGTACTCTGGTGTACCCCACTCACTTCCACTGTTATACCATACATAGTAATAATTGTTCCAACAGGACTTCATGACAAAGATCACAATAAATTTACTGTTGTGTCGTCTGGTCTCATACGGTTTAAATATCAGCACATCCAAAATTAAGAAGAAAATAAACTTACTCCTTTCACACAGCAATTATTTTTTTAAATGCTACTTTGTCTCTGAATTTGAATTCTTGGTGTTCTTTTGACTAGGAACTAATGATCTGAAAAATGCCACATAAAGCTTTGGGGTTTTTTTTGTTAATGAGAAGTAACAGTATAGAGTAGGCCACACTACCTTTAACAGGGGAACTTCTTCATGGTGGACACATGACTTAATAAAAGGCCTAAACATCCTTTTCTTTGCTAATTCTTGGTTTGGGGATTTTTAAGAGTCTGTATTTAAAATATTTTTTTTTTGTTTTAAAATAAAAAGTTGACCTGGTCCTTATGTGGGAAATGAAGCCCACTCAGAGAGTCGTTAGCCTCATCACCACCGCTTCCTCACTCAGCTGCTTTGGCTCCATCTGCCAGAAAAGCGGAGCAGGGAAAGGAGGCTGGCCCCAGCTCTGCCTGTGTTCACCCACACTTTCTAGTTGTTAGCGTGGTCGTGGGCAGTTTCGATTTGCACCAGGCAACTTTCCCCCAGTCCCTGGCCACGATTCATGGGTTAGCAAGGGCCAGGAAACTCTCCCCATAGGCAGCGTGGATGTGGCCACCCTGTCTGGAGAGGAGGAAAGCCATGGTGGCCCAGCAGCCCTCAGGGCAGAGACTTATCCCCAGCTCTAACACCCACTGCTGCAGGGAGCTGTGGGATCGCACCCTGCAGTGGCTACCCACACAGCCTGCGAGAGGACAGCTACACTAACACGTAAAGGACAAGCTTGAGCATACCAGTCCCCCCATTTTTTTGTGCTTTCTATCCACACTGCAAGCTGTTGAAACACTCCCCACATTTCACAACAGCTGAGCTTGGGGTACCCGCACTGAGCACTCCGCGCTGCCTGTGCCCGGCCCCTCCTGGCTGCACAAAAGACGGTTTGGGTTCCCGCGAAGGCAACCAGCAAGATTTTAAGTTTTCACACTAAGAAGTGCCTCGGATCCTAAACCTGCTCTCAGGCTGTGAGCCCAGGGAAGCCATGCAGCACTCACAGGAGTAGGCTTTAGAGTTCACTTGAAATGGATTCATTCATTTACATGTGCTGAAAATCAAGCAATTTCTGTGGATATAATTTTAGACTGCAGGAGAAACTGGGCATGACACCCAATGAGGTATTTAACCAAACAGTGTCACATAGCATCAAGCAGATTGCTAAAAGAAAGGGCCTTGATGGGAGACAGCTCTTGGGTCAGCCTGCTAAGTCATCTTCAGGCTAGAGTAGTCCCAAAAAGGATCAGCAATTGTTCTGGGGACTGCACTAGCCTCCTTCAATTTGCTGCCAAAGCTTTGTGTGCTTGGATCTTATAATGCAGGGAATTCACACCTGCAGCAGCATGAGTGGGAAAAAGAAGTGGTTACTGAAGTTCCACCCTGGCGTTTCCAGGTGGCTCAGGAAGAGCCTTCTTTCACTGTAGGAAAGGATTCAGAGCCTCAGTTTCCTGCACAAGCAAACTTTTCAGTTCAAAAGCCACGATGGATGCTCCTGTTCTACACACAGCATCTCCCACTTGCTCCTATGGCACCTGAGCAGCTCTGTACGTGCTGAAGCAGAAAGACCAGCACAGGGATCGCAACCAGCCTTTGTCAGGGGGATAAGCACATCTTCTGCTGTGCCAGCTCACTTCGGCTAAGGGGAGGCAGAAGACCGTAAACCTCCTATCACCCAGCTGAGAAGAGCACCCGAGCAGTTCCTACTTCCCTCCCAAAATTCGGAGCCTAAAAGATGAGAAGGTTGAAAAGGCCCTAAGCCACAAAAGACATTTCTTCTTTCTCTTCTCCCTCTGCCTTCCAGGCTGCTGCCCAGCCCCCTGTGGGCAGAGCCGGGTGTGTCCCTGCTGCCCACCCACCCTCTGCTCTGCCACAGCTTTTCCCGGAGAAAAGAAAACAAACAAAAAAAAAGGGGGGGGTTAAGGCGAGTGGGGTGGCTCTGCATTTACCTGCTCTGGTCCCAGTTGGCAGCAAAGAGGACGAGGATCTTCCTGCCGTAGTGGTCCAGGTTGGCCAGCCCGCCGGGGAAGCCATCCTTCAGCGCCTGCTTGATGCCCGGGTCGGTGGCCTTGAAGCTCTTGAACATGTCCAGGTTCTGCTGGCGATATTCAAAGTACTGGGCCAGGAGGCGAAACGCCTCGAAGTGCTGAAACTTCCTGGCCCGCAGGAACCGCAGGATGAAGGCATCGTCGGTGCGGAGGAAGCCGATGTCCGGCCGGGTGATCACCATGTCCCGCACCTCCTGGATGTCCTGGTGCAAGGTGTCCGGGTTCTCGTTCAGCTCCAGCCGGGCTTTCTCCAGGGTCTCCGGGGAGAGACCTGCCTGCAAATGAGTCATGGCGCTGCCCTCCTCCTCCTCCTCCTCCTCCCCGTCTCTGCTGCCTGCGCTCCTCAGCCTCCCGGCCGCTCGCCCCCCGCGGGCGGGGTGCCCCGGCACGGCCGCCCGCCGCTCCCCCGCCCCGCCGGGC
>VUYV01000144.1:729305-781733 GCA_008711295.1 Anarhynchus alexandrinus
TGGCCCCGGGCTGCTGGCGGAGCCGCGTTATCTCTCTGACATAGCGCCCGCCCCGCCGCGGGGTCCGACGCGCCGCATCATCCCCGCAGCCCGGTCGGCGGAGGAGCCGAAACCCGCCGGGGACGGGGCTGCCGCTCACCGCCCGCCCCCGCCGGTGCCGGTGCCGGTGCGGATCTCAGGCCGGGCTGCGGCGGCAGCGAGGGGCCCGGCCGCTAGGCAGGGCGAGCGGCGCCCGGGGGTGCTCCCCCGGCCCGGGGCTGGCAGGGGGGCTGCCCTCCCCGCAGCAGCACCATTTACGTAAGATCAGCCCTCGCCCCGCTTCAGAAGCGTCTCCCTGGCTTTGAGGNGCAGCGAGGAGGAGGGGAGCCGATCCGCAGGTACTTGGCCGGTACCGAAGAGACTGCCGCTCGCCGGCGCGGAGCCCGGAAAGACAAACCGGGAGCCTCGGCCTCGGAGGATGCTCGTCGTGTCCTCCTCCCCCCCCCGCCCCTCCTGCCCCCTCCTCCGCTCCACGCCCCGGCTCCCAGATGGCACCAGCCGGCGCGGGGCTGCCGCCTGCGCGGCCCCGCCTTGCACACACACGGGCACGCGCACACACACACGGGCACGCGCACACACGCGCACCCGCCAGCCGCACCTGCCCGCCGCCGCGGGGGGACCGGCCCCAAAAACGCGCGGGGGGTGGGTGGGGGGGTGGTGGCACCGCGGAGCAGGCNCCCGGGGGCTACCGGCGCCCTCGGTCTGCGGGGCGGTGTGTAAGCCCCCACGGAGCATCCCGTGGGAGTCGGACCAAGGGGGTCCCCCCCACCAGGGGCGAGATGTCGGTCATCGAGCGGTGGCTTTACTTGCAACCCTCTCTTTTTTGACTGAATTTCTTAACGTGGAACATTGTGAGCCTCAAAACCTGGGGATAAAATCAAGCAACCCTCTTTTTTTGGTTTTTTTTTTGGCCTCATATTGGAGGCAGCTTGTGGTAAGTTGTGTTATATTACAAAGGGCAAAAATATCTTGCTGCTGTGTATTGAATATTTCAGAGAGGAAATATGCCTTTTTTCATGCAGGAAAGTTTGATGCTGCAGTGTGCTTTCAGGAAAAGTTCCCGCTGAAGAACGTTTGACCTTTGTCTGAGGGACTGGACCTTTCCAGTGCAAATACGCCCGAAAATGAAGCTTACACGAAAGATACGGCAAACACGGGAAAGCCTATAACATGTACCTCCTCCTCCTTCCTATAGGAAGCGCAGCTCTTGGGCACTGCATTGGGCTCCTTTCCCGAGATGACATCGCCAGAGCACACGGGCTGAATTATTGAAAAGGCAGTGAGATCACTGATCCGTATAGAGAGTATATACGGGGAATACACCAGTGGGAAGTACAGCATGTGTTCTAAGGCAAATAAAGATACTCATACAAACATTTAAATGATACCCTGCATTCTCTGCAGGCCATCATCGAAAGAAACAGATGACCTCCACAGCAGGAGGGAGGCCGCAGCAATGAGCCTGTTCTGAGCGCAAGTCTGCCGCGAGCAGTAGTGAGGTGGCAAAATCATCGTTCTTCTGGGGACTGAAGGGAGTTTTTGGTTTTATAGGCCTTTATAGGGTTTTGCAGTTCTTCACCACATCCCTTCTTTGTGCCCAGTAAGGCTCAAGTTTTACCTCTTTCTTCATAGCTGCCAGATCTCAAAATATCTGCATGATGGGTGGATGGAAGGGCAGACAGAAACACCAGTCCTTCCTGAGCTGGGTACCAGACTTCCAGTGGCCTAGCTTAAGGCAGAAGCTGTTGAAAGGACCAGTCTGATAGCGCCCAGCCATCGTGGTCCAGCTTTATCCCATCTGAATTTCACGATGTGCTTGTAGATGCCTCACACAAAGGATATGCAGGCTGCCTAAGGACTGAACTACTCTCTAGAAATGCGTATTTCTCTTTGTCTGATAAAATGCCTTTAAATTAGCCCCTTTCGTAGATGTGATTCATCTGGCTTGATAACTTTTCCTTAGAGCAGCTATCACTCCAGAAATTGTGCTTTTTTTTTCCTCTTTTCTATTATTCTTAAATCTTCATTTTTCTTTGCTCTTGCTATCTTCCCCTGTATTACATGTATAGTCCTCAGCAGATCCTTTGAGAATAGCTGTTTCCATCAGCCCTAAGGAACCAACAACCAAACTTTTCCTGCCATCATTTTCCATTTCTGATGCTATTGCTCTGCCTTTTCCACTGCAACTAAGCTAATAAAAGAGTAGGTCATGGGGCAAATCACTTAAATTCAGTCAGTGCAAAGCGAGCTGCAAGCATTCAGTGTCTTGCAAAATCAAGTCTGTAATATATCCTGTCTATGACTTCCAGTAACACATTCCTTAATTTGCTTTATTTTTCTTTTGCAAACAGGAACATACACATATATTGTATTTTCTCATGTATTCCAGTGCATAGGTGCAGTGAACAGACAAAAGAAGTGAGCTGGCCAAAATTAAAATATTAACAATTTTGAAAACATTAATTCTAAAAGGTTCTTAATTATAAAAAAAAAAAAGTAATTTTATCTGAAAACTTTCCATAGTGTTCCATTTATTTGTTTTCCCCTTTTTCGACCATATTTAAGCCATTCATCTTCTTATCCCTTTTAAAATAAAAAAGCACAGAAAAAACACAGGGAAAAATGTGGAGGAAGAGGATAAAAAAATCTGGGAGCCAAATACGTTAATTCATTTCATCAAAACCAATCCAATTTCTGTACGCTTCCTTTCCAAAGCAAGGTTCAAGACGCCATAAAAATGGATTTAATAATTAAACAATTTCTAACTGGTACTTTGCCACATTAAAATGAAATTCACCAAATATTAACAGTATTTCAAGAAAATCATTCTGCAGGGAGTTGTTGAAACGTAGAGCAAAATGTCCTCATCGTGAAGGAAACGGTTTACACGGCTCTTTCCTGAACTGAGTAGATTTAGAAAGTTGGCACTATGAACACACATGCAGCCAGGCAGCCTGAAGGTAGGGAAGGTCAAAGAACAAGATCTTGGTCACGTTCTACCCGAGCCACAGATGGGGCTTATTATGACAATAACCTTTTCTCAATATTTTGAGATCTTGCCCGTAAACACATGTAAGATTTGTTTTCAACATAAATAACTTGGTAGGAGCAATAAAAAAATGTTTCTGTCATCTATAAGCAGATTCATCAAACCATTTAAATAGTATAATGAAGAAATATGTGTTTTCCAATATGTCATCTTACCTAAGTCATCAGGGGAAAAATGGAGCCACTAATGCAGTCAGACACAACATACTGATGGCACAGTGTAATTTATTTATTGTGCACACACACTTTTCCCTCTATAAAACAGTAGGGGTGTCTGACTAAATCCATTGTGTAAATCTCAGCATCTTTGCACTTGCACTTACAAACTATTATTTTTCTTTGATGCTTTTATAGTCACTTCTGCCTGAACTTCATACAACTAAAATCCAAGTGCCCTGCAATCCTATAAGCACTATAATTAGGCACCTGATTTGAAATAAAAATAAAACACTAATAAGACACAAAGGTATTTGTGTAGGTGTTTGATATCAGAGATGCTAATTCACATTCAGAATGAAAATGTTTAAAATCAGCAATAGACCAGAGCATTCAGGAGCAAAAATGGAATACAGGAATAAAACTAAACAAAATAAATACTAGATGGTAGATAAAGAAATAACTGTATTAAGACCAGTGTTGGTACCTCACATTCTCTGGAGTGGTTAATGACTCCAGACAGCTCTTGCTGTTGTTTTTGACTTACAGTTACATTGTCCTCAGCATCCTGCTCTGGGTATTCCTTCAGGACAGCTGTGCATATAGGATCAAATTTCCAAGAGACTTTGTCTTATTTAGCTGTAATATAGATAAAGAGATGAGAAATATGTTTGAAAGTACATATAACCAGGAAGATATGCTCGTGTCCATTCCTCTTTATCAGTGTTTATGCAGGTGCGTATAGTTAAGCGTGTCCTTGAAGATTCTGAAAAGGGCTAAATGCAACTTTGTCAAAAGTACCTAAATGACACCTAAGTCAGAAGCAGCTAAATTCAAAGTCTAGGTCCCATTTTAAGAATCAATTTAGAAACTTCATTCAAACATTTTAAGAGCGTAAGAACAACTGTAGGTGGTCAGAACAAGCATCTTTATAGGTTCATAGTGTGCCTCTAGAGTGGCTTAACATGGAAGCCTAAGGAACAGCATCAGTTAGTGTTAGGCTCCTAGACTCCTGAAATGTTTTCTTCAATGTGAGTTAATCTTTGAAGTCGTTCATTGACCACAGTGCCATGACTCAAGTTCCCACATGACAGCTGAGACTTGGTAACTGACGTCATGCATGATCTTATCTCGCTGCAATTGGCTGGTAAAACTTCTCAGTGGAAGCCACATGAGGTTGAGGATTCGCCTCAGAGGTCATTCTGCAAGTAGGTGAGTTACAGGAATGCACTCGTGTGTTTGAGCATGATGGTGATCTTTACTTAAGCACATTTGTAGAAAATGTCCGGATGCCTGGCGTAGAAAGTCCCATTATATCTGAAACAAGGGAACTTCTAGAACTGAGCTCTGCTGGAAATCTGTTTGCAACTTCAGATGCTGACTAGCTGAAAAATCGGCTTCTGAGAGCAAACTAGTCATCTGTCTTTTATTCATCATCATAGGTCTCTAACAACATAAGGATAAATAGCCTCACAGCAGACAAGGGATAGCATCAGACCCTAATCAGAGAAATATTTCAGTATGACAAGCCTACTCACAGAATCATAAAAAAAATAAAACTGGAAGGGATTTTAAGAGATTGCCTAGTTTATCTATCCCCCATCCTGATGGATGTTTGTCTGAGTGGTATTTAAAAACCTCCAGCAGCGGATACTCCACAGCTTCTCGAGACAGTCTGTCCCAGAGCTTCAGTATCCATGCAGTACGTTTCTCCCAATGTCTGGCCCACCTGTCACTTGCTGCAATTTAGCCCATTGTTTTTTATCTTATCTACTATAGACTGACAGAATAATTTATTTCTTTATTTGGAGACTGGTATAAAGTCTCAGGTAAAATCTCTCTTCTTTTTTTTTTTCGGTTGCACAACCTCTGTTCTTTCAGTTTCTGGCATTTAAAACACTTCAGATGTGCAGTACGAAGGGATGGGTGTGAGCAGGGCATTAGCATCGTGGGGACAGCATTTTGCTGGGCTTTCCTCTTCTATCTACATGAGGTCCTTACATGCCATTTTTACTGTTGGAACAGACAGTCTTCCAGAGGTGAAATTCTAAGTTGAAAGAATTAACCTATGGTTTTAAAAAGTCGGCATTTCACAAACAGATGTAACAGTTTCACCCAGCATTAGTGCCAACACAAAATATCTTAACAGCTGTATTGATTTGGGGAAAAAAAAAAAAAACCAAACCGAAACTTAGGCAACTGCAGGATTCTATCAAGCAAGTTCAAACATTAATTTAGTGTAAGTGAAAAGGTATCTGGAAATGTAATGAAGTTCATTGTTATATTAATACTGCATTAACTGGGAGCAAAGCAGTCAGACATATTTCACAGCTATAAAAATTTGCATATCAGAGATATGTAGGAAATAAAAGATAATGAATTCATAACTGAGCCAATAGTTTCAGTAAGCTTAGTCAAATGATGAGCTAGGACATTAAACATTCCAAAATTTCAGTACAGAATTAATACAGAATGCTGAAGAATGCTAAGTTTGGAATAAATGCTCATTTTATTAAAAATGGATGAAGGCAGTCATGGAACAAAATTGTTCATTAAATCATTTTTAATGCAAGTATGAGAAAGACATGTAAGTCTGAAAAGCTCCCAAGGATGATCTGTGCCTTGGCTTTCTTGAAGTCAGCATCCAAACTTGCATATCTAAGTAGAAGGTGGTCAGTTTTGTCCTTGAACACAGACCAGCACATGGATAAAAGCCACATTTGGATGCAATGTAGAATGACGAATCTCAGTTGTTTTATGGTACCGGCGTGACCTATGCCGGAATAACTGCAAACTTCATGGCACTGGAAACCAGGTGATGTTTGGTCTGGCTGCTCAAAGTAAAGGTGCTTGTGACTTCAGTAAGCCTCATTCAGTTTGCAGCTCAGGAAGCTGAGCACCATCCAAGGCAATATCAGCTATTTCCTTCAAATCCTGATGGGAGAGAAGCTGTGGAATGTGTTCACTGCTGTGAAGGTACTTCTGAAACTCCCTTGCCAAATCTGTGGACATGTTTTCATCTTTTTAAGAGTGGTCTTTGGGAACGTCAGTGTCTCCAGCTTTAAAATCACTCGGTGGATTTGCTTTTAGAATAAGTTGCAGCTTTCATCTGACTGGAAAGACTGCAGTGCTTTGTTTCATGAAGAATGGTCTTCTGTTGCTGAAAATCCAGCCTTTACAAAGTTTTCTGTGGCTTATTACTCTCCCTGACTTATCTTTCTGTCTGTCTGTGTGTCTTTCTAACTATTTATCATGTTTAGAGCTCATTTTGTACCAAGCAAGTAAAAATTTCCTATTTGAACTATTATATCCTGTCTTCAAGCTCTCATTTCCTGGTATTTCTTTATAATATTTTTTAACTCTTACTTTGCCCACATGATCAGGTAACTCTATACTTCTACACTGGAAGTCTGTCTTACTCACCGTGTGACATGGATGCCTGCTGGCGCACACAGCATCACGCGTTCTATCTCCAGATGTGGCACTTCGTACCACATCCTAGTTCTTGATAAGACCCATAGGATTTTTTTCTCTTTAACATAGCATCTCCTTTAGGATACTTTTCCCATGATATGTGGTTTCATGAACAGTTTCATAGGTAGTTTTTAGTACAGTATTATTTTCAGTGTTCTCTGGGCAAGCTTAATTCAAATCATGCCCACTGCAATGATATATGTGGCACTGCCAGTTGCAAGCTGGATGCAATGTCTGATATTAATCCTACAGTATCATCACACCGTTTCTGGCAGTGTTTGATCCCCACTTCTAGACACAATAAAAAATCTTTCATCGTTGACTTGGTTACAGCCACTGATCAGATTACTTGGCACAACCTACAGGTGAACTCTTCATGAACATTCCTGTCACCTTCCACACACAGCAGCCATAGAACCACCTGCTCTCTGTGAAAGTCCATTATTTTCATCTACCATAACTATATAGTACTTTCCTGAAGTTCTCCCAGAAATATCCGTTGTGATCTCAAAGGTCATAATGTATATCATTTTGAGTGACTGAGTTTGTGAATTTCGCTTGATTCTGTCAGTCACATTGAAATACCAGAAATCGCCCGAAAGCAACGCAAAGCTGAGGCCAGCCTGTTCTCCTGAGGCAGCATTTTCAGCTTGTTCAGCAAAATATACTTATACTCCATCACAGCACAAATACTTATGTGGCAAGATAATGTAACTACCATGGGCTATGTTTGGTGATATAATTTCATTAAAATTTTACAGTTTTCTCCTTTCTTTAAAAACTTGGCACATCATCCATATATATCGTGATTCTCTTTTCGGAGAGTATCGGGAAGCATGAGGAAGCTTGCTGCCTCTTAAGTTTGTCTCTAGCCTTTTTTTTTTCAGTTAAAGAATTCAGGCTGTTTGTAAGCTTCATCTATTTACTAAGTCAAAAACAGATTGCGCCCAAAAGCTATCGAGTAGCAAAATTGCCTTATGCTGTAACTTGTTTCAAAATAAATGGAGCCATTGAAAGTCATTAAGCCGGAATGGGCAGAAAGGTGGCCTTATTTTCTAAACTTACGCGCATGGAGAGCTTGTTGTCATGGCGTTTTACAGACAGTAATGGTAGCAGGCAACAGAAATTCAGTTTTCTTTGAAAGCAGTGATGGAAACAGCTCAATGCTGACAAATGCAGACACATTTGGTTTTGGAAATGAAGTTAATTCTGCCACTGCTGCAGGTGATTTGATTTTAGCACCTTAAAAATGCTAAGTTTAAACTTCATTTAGTCACTTAGGATTCAATCCAGTTGGCAAAGCACAGGCATTTAGAGTCTTTTGAGATGCCTTCAGTAATCACCTGGTCTTCAGCTGCTGCTCTGGAAGGCACGGGTCACCCGTAGCTCTTGTGTTCCACCTGCCAGCCCTATGCAGGTGCCATCGGTATCTCAGGGAATCTCGCGTGGTGCTGGACACCTGCCTTTTGAAAAACAAATTAAGCCCTATTAAATGGCAGCAGTGTAGGCTTACATGTTTGCTTTCAGTCCATCTTCAACATTTAGCTGTCCTTTGGCTGTTACACTCTTTGAGGAGGTATGATATGGTAGAAGGCGAAAAGGACACCTACACTTGATCTGTTAATTAGAGAGGCATGCAACTGCTTTTAGTTTTGCCTGTCAAGTCTTAGGTCCCTTTATCACTGAGAAATTCAAAGAATGACACGTGCAAAATAAGATAGCTGTTGAACACTTTTCATGAACATTCCTGAGGTCTTTCCAGGCACTGGTTGTTTCACACTAGATGCTAAACAACCACCGAAGAATCATAGGTTGCATGTCTAACCCTCTTCCTCCGAAACGACATTGCTCAGAAGACGGGAGCAAAGGAGAAGAGCTGAGACACAAACTGAGGCACACAGAAATGTTTGCAGCAGCAAAGGGAACTTTACTTGTTGAACAAAGCCAACTCAGGGAGAAACCCCAACATCTGTTATGGTTGTTCTTGGTGACTGAGAGCCCGCTGGGCAGAAGAGATGCGCTCAGCAAACAGCTGAGAATATCAGAAGACTGAGCATATTCTGGCCAGAAGAGAAGAAATTGTGAGCTCATTTTTCTGTCATCAAGTTGGAAATGTAGGAAAAAGAAATGGAATCAAAAGGTAACACCCTGGTATGGCTGGGGCTCAGCAGGGTTTGCTCTCACCAAACCTTTTTACACTAGTGATAGTGGAGGGGAGGTACCTTGCTACCTTCTCTTTCAGTCTTGCCAAGTTTACCAAGAAAGGAAAGGACCTGAGTCCTCACCTAGTAAATAAAAATAAAATATGATCTGTGTTTGACCAGTCTCTTGTGTAGCCAAAAAGTGCCCTAAAACCCTTTTCCACCTCTGGAAGTTCTTTTGAACACAGGCATTCTCTTCTGACAAGCTTACAGCTTGTTTCAGTGAATTATCTTACAGAGGTGATAGCACCAAACCCGGAATGTATTTAGTTGTTTTTACACATCAGTTCAAGGGAAATGTCATGCAGACACAAAGCCTCGATCCACAGAGTCTGAGGGAGTTTTCATACTGCCCTTGAGAAGTAAGGGAATTCACTCCATTCTCAAACTTCTGTAAGCAAGGATACTTCTTGCAACACAGGAGGTCAACTTAGACTAACACAGCAGTCCCCCTGGCATTAAAAATATATGGATCTATAAAGCATAATGTTCATGAAAAGGTCAACTGCCTTACTGTTAATAGTGAAATAAAAAGAATTAATGATATATCACAGTGCTGACTAAGAAACCTACTGCCAAGGAATTGGTAAAATTCAGAGAAAAGCAGAACCTGAATCATCAGATGAAATAAATGCGTTCCCAAAGCCTGAACATTTTGTCAGAAGTTCATAGAAATGCAGCTGAATGTATAGAAAGTGCTACCGATGAAGCAGCAGGTGTACTTCCACAGGTTCTCTGCCTTTCAAGAGAAACACTCTTAAAAATGAGCATTGTATCTTGTAAAAAGTCACTCTGCTTATTGGACAAAAGGCATTTGATATTCCAGCACCATAGCAGCATTAAGTAAGTCTTTGAACATCTCAAGTCAGAATACCATCAGATTTTAAACCATCAGAACCACATGAAATGAGGCCAGGATATGCCCGTGCCTGTTGTAAGAGAACTTTGCAAAATGAGTTCTGAAAGCACATTTGGCATTAGCAGTTCCTCTGATTTTCATCATACGGCTTCATAGTCTGTGGCACAGAGATAAATTGTAGTTCAGCAAAAAGGGATTCAGCTTCTTAACGGCCACAAATGCTAATGAGAATCTTTTGGCTAAGCCTCTTCCTGCAAATTTGAAAGTTTACATTTAAAGGTCAGAGGGTTCCCATGGCATTTGAAGACAATGAAATATACTCAGGACACTATTTATTCTGCCACAGAAAATCTAGTTGTCGAGGCTCAAAAGTCCTACCAGTTACATTTATTATGATTTATAAAGAACAGAAAACAACGCTGGCTGTTAAAATAGTAAGAATCCAGCCAGATTCTCCTGCACTTTACCCTGGAAATAACCACAAAAGCAAACTGAGACTGTATCAAAAAATGAGTGATTCGGAGGTATGTCTAAGTTTCCAATTATGGGTGAGATACACATGTGGTTTTGAACAAGTTTCCACCTGCCAAGTTTGTTTCTACCATGAAGCAATGGCAAAAACAACACAAAAAGACAGGAATCCTGTGCACACCCTGATGCTATTACATACATATGAGCAAAAAAAAATAGAAAGATATGTGGACACCACCTAAGTGGTTTTGATATTTTGGGGTGTGTTTTTATGCAAAACATTGTTTTATCCTCCAAAACAGTCTGAGATGATACACTGTTGTAGAGAAAAGGGTGAGTCTGTACTCTCAGGAGCTGAATGTCTCCTATAACTCAAAATTCTATGGCCGTTTATCTGGTTCTGAAGGATTTTTGAAAATTGGCTTCAGAAGAGTTGTGAAAGGCATGTAATAGTCTACTCTTCAGAGAAACAATTCTTTTATGACAGGTAGCTCCCATTTGGTGTCATTCAATTCACAGCAACCCTCCTAAGATGAGCTGGCTGGTCCAAAAGGATTGGAACGAGAAATGCAACAGCATATTTTCTGTGACTTTTTCACAACGTTATCCTACAGAGTCTGTCCAGGCACACATTTAATGCTGTTTTCTTCAGATAGCTGCAGCAGCAAATTGGTTCTGTCTTTCACAACTGTTATGAAAAAGAGTTACAAAAACATAATTCTCTTAAAGACACCCTACCAACATCTGTATTGTATGGCCAGATGCCATATTAAAAATGGAAACGTTTCCTGAAGAAGCAAGAAAGAAAAGTAGATAATTGGATTTTCTTCTGCTTGTCAGGAACATACCACTCGACACCGGGCACTGAATGGAAGAGATACCACTGCTTAGTAAGTCATGGTAATTTGACAGCTGACCTAAAAGGCCATTTGACTGTGAACAATAGGTATCTGTTAAGGATTTATCACTGCTCCTGATTATATTACCAAAGCCTTGCTTAGAAAAAGTCACAAACACTTAACAGGAGCAAGCACCTCCTTCTCTTATCTGGATTTGCATTCATGTAACTCCACTAACCTTAGAAGAATTATCCCCTGTTTATAGTAGTAACAGATAGTAATCAAGCCAAAGATTTTTTCTTTAAGTTAGATATTTGCCCCATCTATTTCACGGGGTTATTTCAAACCGAATGAAAGAAAACCCAGTGTGTTCTGTTTGAGCATAAACAGAGATTAAATACAATCAAACACATGTCCTTGTTGAAAACTGACACAAGGGAAGATGAGCTGCATTAACTGAAAGTGTAAGATAATAAATGCTGGACAGTGCTGAAAATTATTCCTTCGTTAGCCAGACAAAGCACAAGTGGAAGAAATCTTGTCCTCTTCACTAACATTCTTGTAAAGGAACAGATCCTTTTGTTAAATTCTGGATATTTAAACAAATTTCCTTGTCAAAAAGCAGTGTCCATTCTCCAATAAACTTGTACAGAAGTTGGAGATGAGGGACTTCAAAAAGAAAAAAAAATTCTGTTATTTGCATTCTGCTCATTTAAAAAGCGACAAATTTTGTATTTCTTTGTAATAGTCGCTTTTGTGCTTTTCATCAGAGGGTTGATTTTGAAACATGCTGCTTTCTTGTTTCATTTTCCCTGTTATTCCTTCCCATATTTTTATCCCATACTTCTTTCTTTTTTCTGTCCTTGTCCTCACTTCAGTCATCCCCCTCCCCTTTTTTTTTTTTTTGGCCAGTTAGAGTGGCAGCTGGCACAGGAAAAGGTGGAATGAAAGTGAAGGAAAATTAAAAGAATGAGAAAGGGAAAGTGGAAAAGGAAGAAAAAGCTAATGCATGAAACATTATAGTACAAGTTGTTAGGAAAAAAAAATCTTTTTTAATAAAATACCTATTGTTCTGAAAAGATTGGCCAGCTGTATTTTCTGAGGTGATTTAACTCTGCTTTCCTTCCTATGTATATCACTGTATGTATCATAACTATCAACTGCGCAGGGCAGTAAGTGCTAGATTAGGAAAACAGGGAAGACCTGGCATTCCCTGGCAGCTGGCTAGGCTATGGGCCCCATTCCCTTCTTGGCAGCATAACCCACACCAAGCCCACCACGCCATGCAAGAGGACTGCTAGCTTATGACAATTGTCACGAGTGTGGTAACTATACTGAAGCGAGCAGCTGCGAGGAGCTCACCTGGAGGTAACTGAAGTCAGCCACCTCAAGAAAGTGTCCTGTCTCCCAGCGTCCCTGAGCATCAGCCTGAGCGGGTTGTGCCGTTTGCATTCAGACTGCACAAAAGCCAAGTATTCCAAAGTTCTCCTTTCCAAAGTGACCCGTTACTTCGTCAGAGCCACTGCCAAGTCTTGCAGGGAACCTGACTCACCGTACTCTCTCTTCCTTCGTGCAGTTTCCTGCAAAGCCATAAACTATTAAACTCTTAAATATTATATAAATATTAAATATTAAACTATAGAATAACACTAGACACATCACATTATTCCCACTGAAAATATGTGCCTGCTACTAGTTACTTAAAAAATCTTCCATTTAATAACGCTGTGGCCACTACAACCAACGGCTTCTGACTGCCAGGGTAAGGCAGCACTTTTTACACAGTACGGACTATGTTTTCCCCAGTTTTACTCTGAATTCATATCTTCAGTACTGCAAGTTATTTATATGACAAGTTTGTTCAAGCAAATTTTATTTGCCGTTGAAGTGTTGAAAATAAGCTTACAGATGTTTGGAAAATTAAACTTGACCTTTCAAACCTGTGGAACATCATACTTCGTACTGCAACTCCTTTCCATGCAAGCTCCGGCTACTGATGATGTGTAAGCAGAAATAACATCAACTAATTTGACACAATGCTCACATTAAAAAGTTAATATTTATAATCAGGGGGTTTTTTTATTAACATCTACTGTTATTTCACTTATTTTGTCTCTATGACATATCTGTATAGACAGCTGACATATCCACGTCAGCATTTGTGGCAAATGGCAGTGAAGGGAAGGATCCATGGCAGGAATGTCGAACTGAGTGGATACAGATGCAGAATGTCAGCTCTTCATTTCTGGAATGGAGAGAGAGTGTCCGTTTGAAAACAAGAACCACTCAGAATGGAAAAAAATTCAAAGGGATGTATTAACCAAATGCTGCAGTTTGATTCAGTTTTTATCAAAGTCAGTGGTTTATCTTTGCATAGTTGCCCTTTTTTCACAGTGCACTTATCTGTATTTCCTTTGAACATTACTGCTTGCACTTAATTGGCAATATAACTGAATGATCAGGGTTGGTGATGCCAGCAAATATGTTCTTCAGAAGCACTATATAAAGCAGTATTGGATCAGTAACAGTAGAAATGACATCACAGCAGTAACTGTAAAAAGCTTCTTTTATTGTTATATAACAGCACACATATGAGCTCTCACGCTTCTAACCAGCTTTACTGAACTTGTCTTTCTGATACAAAACTTCAGAATGTCCCTTGTTGCCTCATTTTTGCGTGCCGGTGGAACGAGATTTTTTATATTGATCCTTTACAAATGCGCGTCAGTAGGTTGTTTTTATACAGAACTCCCATGATGGAAACCAGGGTCAACCTTCAGCTCACTGAAGTCAGTATAAAGAGTCTAATTGATTTCAGTGGACACTGCATCGTATCCTAAACACAGATATCTCTCCGGCGTAGCTATGAAAACACTTGGAAACTAATTAAACCTATCAAGACTTAAGGAGCTAACAGGCCACTTTCCCACGATTTCTATTTCCAGTTTATATAGTAGTGGGAGGTCATGGGATAGACTTGACACTTGGCATTTTCTTTTCCTTCTCGGTGTCTTTGCAGAATTATGCCTGACGCCCTCGGGCTGTCGCTGAGGTGTGCGCCGAGGGCAGAGCAGAAGGAATACACAAGGGGAAAATGAAAGGTGATTCCAGCAGACGACAGACTCCTGTTAGGCTGTCAAAAGAATTTGTGCTTTAGGTATTTTTGCCACCATTCTTGTCAGCTTCAGGTTGGCATCTTGGGAGTTTACAGAAGTCCTTGTCAGAATAATACAAGCAGAATTATAGAAAGAGAAATGAAGGAGACAACGCAAAAAGAGAGACTTAAGTTTAATTGCAAAACTGCGCTTTTCCATTTAGGTGTTTTTTCTGCTAGCCAGTCTCAAGCTGACACTTGACTCTTGTAGGTGTCCTTTAGCACAGCTCGGTTACAGAAGTAGATGGAAAAATGAGGGAGGAGAATTTCAAAGGTATGAGGAGCAGTTAGGCTCTTCCTCTGTGCAGAAAAATTACCTTTCCTTGGAAAAATCTTCCCCAAAAGGATATAGGCTAGTTAGGACATTTTTATTTTTATTTTTTTTCAGGTCTCTGAGTAAGTCTTTGAAAGATCCTTCCCCTCGCCCCAGAAGAATGTTGTTTTGTTCATAAGTTTAAAACTACAAATTGCAGGCTTACGTTGACCAGAGATGGTAATCACCTGAAGGAACCTGAAGGCTGTAAGTAGTCATGAGAAGGAAGGCATGAACAGGCCCTAAAAAAGGACTGAAGAGATTTTTAGAACAAGAAAGAAAGTGTAAGCTGAGAGCCCAAGAAATGCTTCCTGATACACAGTGAAATGGCAAGTTCCCTGAAAATCAATAATCTTGGATGAGATGAAAAAAAGTAGATTTTTTCAACGATACCACTTTCTAGGTTGCATTTTAAAGGTGAGCTATTTTGCTTTTTTTATGGTGCTTATCTGTAAGTATTTGTGAGTCATTATTTCCTACATTCTCACATGTGAAAACATTGTCCTCCTCTCCTCTCTGCACAAAGCATCCACATACTGATTAGAACAACGGGCTGTATAGAAAAATATTACCACAAAATTCATACTTATAGGTTTCACTGAGCTTGTCATGAAGCAGATCACTTAGTAACAAGGAGAACTGATAGTTCTCTGCAGACTATCAGCAATTATTCCATTAATCATCAATAGTCCTTGGATAATCTTTTGAAAATCACCAAGATCTATGCTTCATTTGCCTTTTGGTTTTGTAGCTTTGGAGCAAAAAAGTACCTATTTCCCACTTGGCAGTGATCTGATATGAGTAGAAAGATCACTAATGAGAGCAATTGACCCTCACAATTAGTGATTTTAAAGAATATGTTTCCATATCTATTGACAAAATATATAGCAAATATATAGCAAACTTAAGCCTCCGTCACTTTTGCGAGTCTTATAAACAATAATTGATATTAACTGCCTCAAATTGAGATTTCAGCTTGTCTATTAAATAGGGAGAATGTTAAAATGATATGAAGAAGAAAATCTTGTTCAAGTTTCCACTTCTTCAAGTAGAAAAGCAAGTGTTTACAAATTGGACTTTTAGATTATCTGTTTGGCTCACGTTGTCCTATAAGATGCATGAAAACTTTCTTTTCATTCTAATGCATGTAATTGCTTTACAAGTCCCAGGAGGCAAACCATGTAGGTTATCCCAAGCTCCAGAACATTTGGCAGGGAGCAACTGTAACATCCTCTGTTTGTACAGGATCCTTGGGATTTTCTCAGCACACACTATTTTAAAGGCAGTACACATTGCAAGGGCAAGAGGCTGACACAGTCTGTAATCAAGATTCTTAACTCTGTACACAAGGTAAATGGGTGTCGTGGTTTAACCCTAGCTGACAACCAGGACCACGCAGCTGCTCACTCACCACCTTAGCTGGGATGGGGGAGAGAACTGGAAGAGTAAAGGTGAGAAAAACTCATGGGTTGAGATAAAGAGAGTTTAATAGGTAAAGCAAAAGCTGCACATGCAGGCAAAGCACAACAAGGAATTCATTCACTGCATCCCATCAGTAAGCAGGTGTTCAGCCATCTCGGAGAATGCAGGGCTCCATCACGCCTAACGGTTCCTTGGGAAGACTAAACACCATAACTCTGAACATACCCCTTTCCTTCTTCCCCCAGCTAGCATGACGTCACATGGTATGGAATATCCCTTTGGTCAGTTGGGGTCAGCTGTCATGGCTGTTCCTCCTCCCAGCTTTTTGTGCACTCTCAGCCTACTCACTGGCAGGGCGGTGTGAGGAACAGAAAAGGCCTTGACTGCTCAGCAATAGCCAAAAACATTAGTGCGCTACCAACACTATTGTCATCCCAAATCCAAAACCTAGCACTATATCAGCTCCTAGCAAGAAAGTTGACTCCGTCCCAGCTGAAACCATGACAATGGGAGACAATAAACTCTCACGTAACCAGAGGAGGATGAATGCACAGTATAAAACTGATTGCAGCAACGCTTCCCCACATTCTTCTGAAATTTTAGTCTCAAACTAGTCAATGGAGCTTTAAATTGAGTTTACTTCAATCTTTTGCAGGCAATATTGGGAACAAACATTCTATGATTTTCATCAGTCTAGGACATGTTTATCCATTTGTGGTTGTAACACCTGAGGGTATGTACCGTAATATATAACTTTTTATATGCTCAAAAGGGACTGAAGGATACCATACTAGACTGCACTGCAGTGTAAGAACACAGAGAAAATAAGCCGTATGCAAGGAGGTATAGTTATTTTTCTATCAGGGTATATTAGTAGCATTTCATCTGGAATCAAATCCTTCTGGTAGTAGAAGCTTGAGGTCCCCTCTTGCTTACTTGTTGTCAATATCAGTCAGTTTGCCAACATCAGGATATTGACATCTCTGAAATATCAGTGTAGGGCTGGAAGAAGGAAACCTATTGAATTTCCAGTTACTAGAAACAAAAAGGTAAACAATGTCTCTGTCTACATTCTCATTTCAAATGCCTGTGACTTCTTAGGAAGGGAGGTGTATACAGGCCATTAGCTGTCTTTTCCTCCAGAAAGGGCAGAAAAGGTTACAGCGTATTACACTGCAAGTAACTTTACATTAAAACACTTGTCATTTCTGGGAAAGAAAAATTTCTGTTTGGGTGAGTTTTACTGTATCTGCCAGAATAGGGGTCTGGCAGACAGGCTGCTACCGAGATGCCTTACGATTTGTAAAAAGAAATGGGGCAGTTCATTTCATCTGTGCAATATGGAAATAAATGGTAATATAGTCAGGAAGGATAAAGTGGAATGGGCGAGTGTATAAAACAGAGCTGACAAAGATAATGTTAAAAGCTCTTCAAGAGAGGTTGAGGGCTTCTCTTTTTGCAAGCAGTACTACAGTACAGTGGTATAGCCAACAGTGGTACCTGATGAGACAAAGAATAATTCACCAAAATGTCTTCATTAACATGAATAAACACACTTATATTACTAGTGGCAACTAATCCAGAAATGTTTATATAATGGTCCAGGAAGAAAAACTGACCACATGGCATCGAACTCACATTTAGTTCAAGTTTATTCATTCTGCTCAGATGCCTATGAAAATAGATGCCTCATCACCCTCTTATTTAAGTAGCTGTATCTAGCTGGGACTATAACCTTGACTTCTTTTCTCAAACTAAGCTAACTGATACAGCTTTTTTGGACATTTCCTTTATCAAAATGATACCTTAGTAGTAATATATCTTATTAACTCACTTGTAAAATTTGTGGGGAAGATGCTAGTTATTTGTCTGGTTCACAAGTGGCCAAACTGTAGTTTCAGTATGTTTCAGTTTTTCCAGCAGCCTAGTCTACACGAGTGAACACAAAGATGAATGTAGTCTTCACCTCATGCCAGCCCACAGGCTGAGAGCTGGGTTAGAATGGCCTAATATGCACACTATTGCAATAAGAGTTATTAACGTGCAAGAAAAGCATTTCTGTAATACAGCTGAACGTTGCTAGAATCAGAGCCATCTTCTTCCTCAGGTTAAGGGGTGAGCAAAAGCATCCAGATCTGTCAGTAGCTAGCCATGTAGACATACCCCAAGGATTATAGGGGAGATTATGGGAGAATCTGTCATATGTTTTCTGGGAAATCATCAGAACTGGCTGCCTCTGAAGTGCCTGTACACGCACAGCACAGGGAACAGGAAGAATCATAGAATCATAGAAAGGTTTGGTTTGGAAGGGACCTTATTCCAACCCCCCTGCCATGGGCAGGGACACCTCCCACTAGACCAGGTTGCTCAAAGCCCCATCCAACCTGGCCTTGAACACCTCCAGGGATGGGGCCTGCACAGCTTCTCTGGGCAACCTGTTCCAGTGCCTCACCACACTCAGAGTAAAGAATGTCTTCCTGTTATCGAGTCCAACCGTTAACCTAACACTGTGTCCTGGTTTGAGGTAAAACAGAACCAATTTTCTTTTCAGTAATTTTACTTTTCAGTTAAGCCGCTTCTAACTCTCTGAAATTAGTGGCATATTCTTCAGACAGTGTCTGCTTCCAGAGTGATAAGGCCTGATGTTTATACCAAGGAATGGTGTGCAGAGAGGGTCTTGGTTATACTTATTCCTATAACAACCAAAGTCAGCTAACTTTGTTATCTACCAAGTTGGAGGGTCTGAAGAGGAAGAGGGCAGAGAGGTCCCACCTGTGGGGAGGAGAGGACAGGACAGGTGACCCAAAACTGACTAACAGGGTATTCCATCCCATCTGCCTCATGCTCAGTATAAAAGCTGAGGGATCAAAGGATCAGCTTTCTTTCTTCAATGACCGGCGTCCAACAAGGACTGTATCTGTTCGTTTGCCTTTGATCCCGATCTGTGCGTTCCTGAATCCGGTTCTTCAGTTCAGCTCCCATCCATCGCTGAGTCCAGTCTGGGACTTTCCCAGTGCCTGCTTGTGACGTGATCATCATCCTGGGAGCTCGATACTGGTTTTTTATATGTTGTATATATGTCATTATTTTCTTTTTTCAATATTATCTTTTCTTTTTATTATTAATATTTCATTAAAGTAGCTTTAGTTTTCTTTTCATCTCATAAATCTCTCCCTTATTTTCTCTCCCTTCTCTTCTGGGAAGGGAGAGAGAGAGGTAAAGAGAGTATCTTTTGTTCATTTACTGGCCATCCCAGCCCAAACCACAACACACTGCCAATTCCACCACTGAACCATGTCCCTAAGCACAACATCTACGTGTCTTTTAAATATCTCCAGGGAAGGTGACTCAACTGCTTCCCTGAGCAGCCTGTTCCAATGCTTGACAACCCTTTCAGTGAAGAAATTTTTCCTAATATCCAATCTCAAGCTCCTCTGCCGCAACTTGAGGCCATCTCCTCTTGTTTTGTTACTTGGGAGAAGAGACCGACCCCCACCTCACTACAACCTCCTTTCAGGTAGTTGTAAAGAGGATGACATCTCCCCTCAGGCTGTTTTTCTCCAGGCTAAACAACCCCAGTTCCCTCAGCTGCTCCTCATAAGACTTGTGCTCTAGACCCTTCACCAGCTTCACTGCCCTTCTCTGGACACGCTCCAGCACCTCAGTGTCTTTCTTGTAGTGAGGGGCCCAAAACTGAACACAGTATTTGAGGTGGGGCCTCACCAGTGCCGAGTAGAGGGGAACAATCACTTCCCTAGTCCTGCTGGCCACTCTATTACTGATACAACCCAGGATGCTATAGGCCTTCTTGGCCATCTGGGAACACTGCTGGCTCATATTCAGCCAGCTGTTTACCAACACCCCCAGGTCCTTTTCCTCCAGATGGCTTTCCAGCCACTCTTCTCCAAGCCTGTAGTGTTGCATGGGGTTGTTGTGACCCAAGTGCAGACCCAGCACTTGGCCATATTGAACCTCATACCATTGACCTCAGCCCATCGATCCAGCCTGTCCAGATCCCTCTGTAGAGCCTTTCTACCCTCAAGTAGATCAACACTCCCACCCAACTTGGTGTCATCTAGATGATGGGACAGAGTGCACCCTCTGTCAGGGGGTGACAAAGGGAAATGAGCACAAATTGAAATAGAGGAAATTCCATTTAAACATGAGAAAAAGCTTTTTTACACTGAGGGTAATCAAACACAGGAGCAGGTTGTCCAGAAATATTGTGGAGTCTCCATCCTTGGAGGTAATCGAAACCCAGCTAGCTGGGCATGGCCCTGAGCAATGTGGTCTATTCGGTCCTGCTCTGAGCTGAGGGGCTGGGGTAGATGATATCCAGAGGTCCCTTCCAACATCAATTATTCTGTGATTCTGTGATCATTTGCCTTAGGATAATATTACTACCCACAAGTTCTCTTTCCCATAGAGAAACCCAACATTCACTGTTCCAGTCTTGTCTTGAAAATTGAAGGGATAATTCGCAGGGGTTATTTCACCTGGGTAAACTTTAGTTTAATCTTTCAGTAAAAGTGTACCTCATAGCTCTGTCAGAAGAGATGTAGTAAAATACATTGTTTTAACAACTCCAATGCAGAACCTCCACAAAACCAAATATGAACAGGGAAGAAAATCAGAAAGTAATCAGCAATTCTGCAGGATTCAAGGAAATAAAGACATCCTCTAACCCAGTCCAAAATCTCATTATGTCAGGAAATCTCAGAAGATACTCAAATGTCATTAAGAGTGAGACAGCTTGCTGAAATCTACAGATCATGTTCTCTCAGCCACGGTTTTTATTCTTGTTCATGTGATTCTAGGAAGGAAGTGTAATTTCTACCTATGATTATTCTCACATTGCCCAGAGACACTATTTTAGTGAGCATAATATTGGAGACATTCTTTACATACCACTGAGAGAGCAAACTTTCATTAGTTCAATCTTATTTCCCTCTAGGTTGCTCTTGGTCTGCATCCATCTCTCCACCCAGTGAGATTTAATATTCCAGCTTTTGCAACAATGTCTGGAATTACATGACGATGACCCCACGCTCTTACAGTAACCTGGTTCATTCTTTTCTATCTTCTCCTGCTTCTCTAAATTGATATTTGTCTCTAGAGGAAATGAAACTTGAACATTAACTTTCCTGAAGGCAAGTGCTTTTTTATACATTTTTTAACTGATCACAAGGGTTTTTTTATTACTTACACATTCCAAGAATGTAATCACTACCCCCCTCTGAGAATCATAGCTACTGTTTCAAAGAGAAAATCAAATACTTGCAGAGACACCAGTGCTGCCCCGTCTCTTCCCAGTCTTTGTGCTATCAAGGAAGAGATACAGGCAGGTGCACTTTAAAGCCAGTTGAACTTGGGTTCTTGGATTAATTGGATGCTTATGAATTGTCACGTCTGAGAGCTGAGCACAAGACTGGAGACAATCGTGTGCTGTGGTCACAGCCCTCAACCTGGAAGTTCAAAAGTCCAGGACTCCATAATTTTCTGCGGGGCATAGATGCTCTTGGTTCAGATGTAGTTTCTACCTCGCCACTTACCTCTCCAAATCTGTAACATGCTTATGGTGCTAACTTAAGTCTTCAGAGATGCCCTGTGAAGTACCAGTTGCTGAATTAAGCTCTTGAGTTATAAAATACCTCATAAATTGTATGATGTAGTATGATATGGTTGAGCACCACCAGCTCTAGGCTACTTACCACTCAGCTGTCAAGACATCCAGATACACAGTCAGACCAGGCCTCCACACGTTACTACAGACCAACCAGCACTCCTGTCTGTGGGCACTCAGGACAAACTCTTCCTCTGTGACCTTCTGAGAGCTGGAAACCCCAGCCAAACTGCTAGTACTAGCTTGTTGGACTCCAACCATAGCTTGGTCACTCCACGAATACCCTCTCTGTGGAGAGTGCCTGCTTACAGCTTGGCTCTTTAGAAGGCATAAAACCCACAGAATTTTAAGCAGGCCTTGCGCAGTCTCCACTGGCCTTTGGGTTTAGATTGTTTCTTTGTTCATTTACCTTACCAGTTGCTCATGATTATGCCCAACCATGACCCCATCCATCAACCATCTTTATAGTATGCTTTCTTCTCTCCCACTACTTAATCCAGGTATGCATCTCTTGCCTCTTTACCTGACTCGATGTGCCAGCACATGACAAGGGAAAGTAAATTTGATTTCATAGGGTTGCGTCCCACATTGGGCTGCCTGAAACAAGACACCCTTTATATACAGACTGCCTCTGGTGATTGCATCCTGAAGAGCAAGAAATCAGGCAAGGGAAGAAGGAGACCTGTATGGCTGAGCAGGGACCTTCTGAAAAAGCTCAGGTGGGAGAAGGGAGTCTACAATAGGGGGAAGTACAGGTTGACCTCTTGGGAAGTGTATCAGAATGCTGTCAGGGTATGCAGTGATGAAACAAGGAAAGCCAAGGCAGCCTTGGAATTGAACCTGGCAAGGGATGTCAAGGCTAATAGGAAGGGTTTCTTTAAGTATATAGGACACAAAAGGAAAATTAGGGAAAATGTGGGCCTGCTGTTGAATGAGACAGGTGCCGTGGTGACAGATGATGCAGAGAAGGCGGAGCTGCTGAATGCTTTCTTTGCTTCTGTCTTTACTGCTCGGGCCAATCCTCGGGAGACCCAGACTTTGCGAGTAACAAAGAAAGTGTGGAGAAAGCAAGGCTTTCCCTTGGTTGATGAGGAACAAGTTAGAGATGAGTTAGACAAACTGGATATCCACAAGTCCATGGGGCCTGGTGGGATGCACCCTCGAGTGCTGAGGGAGCTGGGGGAAGTCATTGCTGGGCCACTCTCCATCATCTTTGAAAGGTCCTGGAGAACAGGTGAGGTGCCTGAGGACTTGAGGAAAGCCAATGTCACTCCAGTCTTCAAAAAGGGCAAGAAGGATGACCTGGGAAACTACAGGCTGGTCAGCTTCACCTCTACCCCTGGAAAGATGATGGAACAGCTTGTTCTGGGTGTCATCTCAAAGCACCTGGAAGAAAAGAAGGTTATCAGAAGTAGTCAATACGGATTAACCAAGGGGAAGTCATGTCTGACTAATCCGATAGCCTTCTATGATGGTGTGACTGGATGGGTGGATGAGGGGAGGGCAGTGGATGTTGTCTACCTTGACTCCGGCAAGGCTTTTGACACTGTCTCCCACATCATCCTCCCAGGCAAGCTTAGGAAGTGTGGGCTAGAGGAATGGACAGTGCGGTGGATTGAACAGTGGCTGGCAGATAGAGCTCAGAGGGTTGTGATTAGTGTTACAGAGTCTAGTTGGAGGTCAGTAACGAGTGGTGTCCCTCAGGGGTCAGTACTGGGTCCAGTCCTGTTCAATATATTCATTAGTGACCTGGATGAAGGGATAGAGTGTACCCTCAGCACGTTTGCTGATGACACAAAACTGGGAGGAGTGACTGGCATGCCAGAAGGCTGTGCCACCTTACAGCATGACCTGGACAGGCTGGAGAGTTGGGCAGAGAGAAACCTTATGAAATTCAACAAGAATAAGTGTAGGGTACTACACCTGGGGAGGAATAATCCCATGCATCAGTACAGGTTGGGGGCTGACCTGCTGGAAAGCAGCTCTGTGGAAAGAGACCTGGGAGTCCTGGTGGACAACAGGATGACCATGAGCCAGCAATGTGCCCTGGCGGCCAAGAAGGCGAATGGCATCCTGGGGTGCATCAAGAAGAGTGTGGCCATCAGGTCGAGGGAGGTCATCCTCCCCCTCTATTCTGCCCTGGTGAGGCTGCATCTGGAGTACTGTGTTCAGTTCTGGGCTCCCTGGTTCAAGAAAGACACTGGAACAGGCTGCCCAGAGAGGTTGTGGAGTCTCCCACTCTGGAGACATTCAAAACCCACCTGGACGCTGTCCTGTGCAACTTCCTGTAGGTGACCCTGCTCTGGCGAGGGGGTTGGACTAGATGATCTCCAGAGGTCCCTTCCAACCCTGACCATTCTGTGATTCTGTGATTATCTAGAATTGTGACTGATTGTAGTTAATGGCAAAACCCACTCCAAGTACAACACAGTCAGCCTAAGAGAGGATCACACCTATTTAAAAAAGAAACAGATAGGCTTTGTTGAGAAAAGACAAAAAAACCCTGGGAATACTATTGCTGTAATGCTTTGCACCCTTTATATTGCTTGTAAAATGCCTGAAGACTTCCAGAGTCTTTGCAATTATTGCAGAAGACAGCAGGAAATAAAAATGTGTTGCTTAGAAAAAGCAACATTTTCTTTACCTTTATAAATAAACCTTCTGTATGTTTTGACACCTGCAAGCGTATTTTTCTTGGTTCCACACATCACAATATTTCATGCTTCCTGTTAAGCTTTGATCTGCATGAAAACATACTGCTTAAGCAAGCTAAGAAGATAAATATAGTTAACAATCAATATTACTATTTTATTCTCTATCATTTTAATTTGAAGAATTTACAGAATGTAAGAATAGTTTTTAAATATTGTGTAAGCAATAGTATAACCAAAATGCATGGTACAAGAAGTTGTTATGCATGCATAACTAGGAAACATAACAAAATATGTTCTGCTGCTTAGACAGATAGCAGAGGGTTCAATTTATTTAACTTTAGCCAATCAGAAGTTAAACACCTTGCCTAGAATAGCAGTCTAATCACTTTTAACAAAAAAAAAAGAGAAGCACCTCTGGGGCAATTCACCCACTCCATCCTGAGATGGATGTCTAAAGTATGTAGGATATATCATCTTTTGGAGAATGTTCTCTCTCTCGCTGCCTTTCCTGCTGATAAGAAGGAGCCCAGATAACAAGCTTAGGTCACATACTGACCTTTTAGATTAGCTAGCATTAGGTGAAGTTAATCCCCCCTCCACAAGGTCTTACCTTTCCCAGGGTTTTCACATTGCTCCATGTGATAGTTATTGTGCAGGTAAGTACAGTATGAAGGCCAAACGGAAACATCTTTTTCTGTGGGATTCCTCCCAGACATTGTCTTGGATTTCCATCAAAGTCAGTGGGAAGAGGCCGCTGACTGAAATCATACTGACTATAGTCCTATTCGTTGCTCAGCTCCCCCAGGAAGAGCAGCCTCAGGCTCTGAACCTCACCGCTGCACATCCATCCAGGTTCACTTCATGTCCTTTGTCTTCCGTGACTATCAAAATAGCTGTCAGGATCTTTCACTCCAGGTTATGAATATTGCACACTGACTCAAAAGAGGCCAGAAAAAATACTATAAAATCCAAATCCTTATTGATTCTTTTAGATATTGTGAACAGTAATGATTTTTTTTCCAGCAAGTGCTTCTTTGATCACCTCAGAAAAAAATATGGTGCACATAAACATGGGCAAGTAAGTTCTCTTTACTTGACAAAATCTGCTTCTCTGTATCTCAGAAAAGGCGAGCTGATTGAGATGCTTTTATGGCAGCAAAACTAACTGCTCTTCCTGACACTGCAGCCAAAATAGCACAAATTAAGCCAGAGAAGTTCTGCCCGGCCTTGCCTGGGGTAAAGCTGGATCCTGAAACTGTGCTCAGTCTTTAAGTGCTAGTCTTTAAGCATGAGAAGGTCCTAGAAAGAATAAATGTCTTTTATTAAAGACACATGCTTTTTGTCACAGCTAGTGCTTGTTAGTGCTGCAAGTTATGAAATGAGACCTCCGAGCTCGAGGGTGATTCGGCTGGGCCAGCCTGCAGGTCAGTATGCCAGCAGCATGTTCTGTTTTGAATTCCCCAGATTTCACTGAAAACTTAACGCGTCCAACAGCTTGGCTTTAAAAGCAGTGCCCTGAGATACTTCCCCCTGGGTCTTTCAGTCTCATCCAATACATCCACCAGTGTTTGCTCTTACTGCAATTTCGTGTTTCATTCTTAAAGGAAGAGAGTCACTTTGCTCTGACACTGATTCTTGTTTGTCATCATCAGTCAGGCTGAAGTTCTGAAGCTTCTCAAAGATGTTCAACATTTCAGTGCCAAGATCAATGGAAGAAGCAGGGCCCTCAGACCGGCAGTGGCTTAACCAATTTTGTAGGCTTTGGTAGTCACAACTTGCAAAGGAGAGCCTGAAAAAGAGCAATGAAGGTGTTTTGCAGACAGATCTGTAAATAATTTTACAAAATCCCCATACATTCTAAATTCCCAAAAATTGTATCATTCCAAGAAAAAGGGCAGCACAAGATACTTGTAGGTAAGTTTAAAAAACAAGTTATGGAGGCTGTAACTGTGGGGTTAGTCAATCCACATGAGAGATGACAAATAGGTTACACTTCTGAGGGACTAGCTGTAAAGATGAGTGGTCTAAACCTGATGCACAAGAAAAGATGTAATAACGCACATGGGTTTGTCTAGAGCAAAAATTAAATACACAAAATATTGCGGTGATATGGTGGAGAATCAATTCCTACTACCTCATTTACTGGCTGGTATTCTATCACACAGAAAAGAGTTAGCAAGAACTTAAGAAATAACAGATAAGTTAAAGAATTAAGGCATTCATAGATATGGCATACACAAATGTATCCCAATATCACTTGTATTTCATAATTTCTTGTAGTTTCAGTAACATGAAAGACAGTAGTTAGAAGGCTGCTTCACTGTTCTTCCTTCTGAAACGTATAAAAATACAAGTGATTTTAAAATGGAAGTTACAAATCAATATTTAGCCTTTTTCTTTTATCATGAAGACCATGAGTCCCAAAAATGAGGAATTCCTAAAAGAACATACTACAAAAGGAATGCATTTGCATGCAGTATTTGAACACTCTTTTTTCACAATGCTGTATGTGAACCAGGAGAGCTTGGAATTGCTTCCATAAAGCAAAACAGCAAAATAGCTCATGAATAATTTCTTTAATCTAGAAAAAGTTTCACATTCATCAGTGTCTTAATTCAGTGTTCCAAAGGAAAATCACAATGCTAAAGAGATGCAGCTCTGTAGAGATACCTTTCCTTCTAAACAAAGAATAGATCTGGAAACGATGGAAATGATGCTACACTTGCTTTTTTTCCCCACTAGGCCAGAGAGTGGAAGAAAGCACAGAATTTAAGAGCATATCAAATTACAGTGGATCTCTTTGTCTGAATCCAATGACATATTATGAAAAAAACCATGGCCCCCATTAGTAATTTGATTACAGGAAAACAGAGACGTCGAGAAAACAGTTTGTTAGAAGTGGTAGCTATACTCTGCAACTAAACACTTGGTAGGTTGATATTTTTTTAGATTACAAATGTCTTTTTTACACCGGGTTTTTTTTCATTAAAAAATGGAAGCCAAAATATTTAGACAAAATCTGTATTTATGATGTATTTCGTGAATGTTAGGGTACATTTCTATTAAGAAAAGTAGTTTTTAGAAAATTACCTAGAGTCACTTGTCAGTAATTTTGCAAATGTTACACGCAGTGTCCACTGTTATGCTGTCAATGTAAGTGCATTATTTTGTCTGTGTGAGTGCTTCTATACATGTCATGATTTCGTTTCAAATCAGAATTTATATTTGGGATTTCATTTGATATGTGCTTTTCCTGAACAATTTTACATATTATTACACTAGGCAGTGTTTTGTGTTTACTTAGGGAAACCTTTTCCACACAGCTATGGTTTTGCAGCTCACAGAGATAACAATGGGAGATGTTCTTTTACATACATAAGGATCAAAATACGGGTATTTGAGGTTTTTCTGGAAAGCCTCTGGAAGATTATAAAGTGAAATGAGCACTGTGACATGTTCAAGTTGCTTCCCCCCTTTGCATTTCCTAAAGAACAGTGAGTGCTTGACATTTTCTTATCTTTATTGTGTCTCAGCCGTAAAGCTTCAGTTAAATTATAGTTTGAGATGTTAACATTAATATGTTAATTGCTTGAACATCAGTTTTTAAATATACTATGACAGCTACTGAATAGCACAACTATGGATGTATACTAATGCACTGTTTCTCAGATTCCTGTATTCTTCTAATCTTGCCAATATCTTTGAACAAAAAAGGTTTATTTTTAGAGAGAACATGTTCTTCTACAGGTTCTGCTTGTTTAGGAAGGTATCGACATAAATGGAACTTGGAGTGCTTTCAGTTTCAAAGAGGCTTTATCAGAGAGATTTTAGAAATCATCTTTGCCACTCCGTAGGTTAAAGATATATTCATTACAAAAGAAAGGTCTGTGCACTTATTGACAAAGCTCTTAGCAAGCTCAGGCAGCTTGTACATGGGTTTAACTGAACTTTGCTTTTATATCTGTACTGAATAGCTTCTAACCCTATCAATGCTGTGTGCATTCTACACGGTCTAAAATAACCTGTGAGTATTTTACCAAAAGCATTGCTCCTAGGACCTGCCTTGTCTTGTCCCCATTGTCATCTTCCTCTGTGTAAATCTACTACTTCTCTCCCTCTCTTCCACCCATATAAATCCTCCGCTCTTCTCTTCCTCTTTCTCACATTAGAACTGCTGCTGAATGCAGCAAGCTGTTTCACACATAGAAGGAATATAGAAAATAACAATCCTTGCCTCTCCAGCAATCCCATCGCTTTGGATCTTGGACAAAGGCAATAATTACCCTTTTGAAATCCACCATCTCCATGTAACCTTAACTTTGGAGAAGGAAAGAAAAACCTTTTTCCTTGTACTTTGTGGGAGAGAAGTAAAAGAGTTCTATCTCCTTGCTGCATATTACACTGGGACAGAGGATAACCTGTTTTCAACATCCAGCCCTCAAAGTAAGAGACCTGGGACAGAATAACCACACCGATACAAACACAATATGATTTACTACCGCTACGTAGGAAAGAGCTCCTGGGTCACCGTGTATCACTACGAACATGTCATCTCTGCTCAGCAGTAGTCAAAAATCCACAAACAAAAGGATCATAGTTCATGACAGCCTCACATCTTGAGTACTGAGTGCACCCTGGCTAAAATACCTTAAAAATATACAGTTGACTTGAAAAAGGCGATAAAGAAAGGCAACAAAGATAATGAGAAATGTGGAATAGCTGTTTAGAGGGAGAATCTAAGAGAAGAGACCACATAGACCATGACTATTCAGCTTGGAAAAGAGGCAAGTGAAATAAAGCCTAAATTCAAGGTCTGTACAACTGCAAAGACAACTGCAAATCTTTCAACACAACAGCCAAGAACACACAATCTACTGACTAGACAACAGTCACACTTCACGCATAACTAAACTGGGAAAATCACTCCCAATGTCAAAATTATTAATGGGCTTAAAAGTAGATGAATAATGGAGCGCTAATTTAATTTGTAGCTGTTAAACATAATGGTCTTAATAAAACCTCAAGAAAACCCTATGCCACAAAATGCTGGGAACTGGGAGAAGACCAAGGGAAGGAACACTGCACATTTGCTCAGCTCCACAGCATCTGCTTCGGAGTCTTGAAGGAGCCAGGATTCGCATCTGGATAGAGCTTTGATCTAAAGGAGCAGGGCAAATATGATAACCCATAACTGACAAAGTGCTTCTGCTGAGACTTGTTTAAATTCAAAACAGTATGTAAAGCAGCCACCTGCTTCCCTTTTCACCATAATGATTCTGGTGACAATTGGAAGACTCAAAATGAGCCAGATTATGTTTTATGCCTTTCCCCAGAGGCCCTTCCTTCTCAGTGCAATAGTACTCTGCAGCCTATTATGATGTTCCCATCTGTCTTAGTCATCATGCAGCCAAGCTATTTGTATTTGGCTCCTTAACCTTTCCTCATGAATCAATTTCTCTAACTCGGTAATCAAGACTGTCTGACAGGGAGGGAAAGTAAATCTTGGATTTGGAAATAGGGCTTCAGACAGCAGCTTCTGCAACAAGAGAGGTAGAAATCCTCTAGGTCCCTTGAACTACTTTTGTTTGGATAAAGATGTATGCTTACAGGGGAAACAATGAAGCAAAAAGGATTGATCACATTTCTAAAAAAGTGGACACTGGATAGGAAAGACCAAAAGTCTAAGAGCAAATTGTAGGCTTAAGATGTGTTTTGTTCTTTCCTGGTGGATTATGAAAAAGCATCCATCCATCCTTCTGTCCCTCCTTCCTTCCTCTGTGCCTTCCTTCCTTCTTTCCTTCCCTCCCTCACCCCTTCTTGTTTGTGCTATGGCTCGTCCATGGCTTTGAAATCTTTCAGAAACACTTTGAAGCTCTAGAGATTCGTGCCCTGATAGGCAAACGTGGTGAGGCAGAGACAGCGCAAACCTTTGGATATTCAAAAGAAACTACCTATATTCCAGAATGTTTATTTCAAGACAGTCTTTTACAACTTTCTTTCTATTGCATTGAAGTTGTATTTTAGTACTGATTTCTAAAAGAAATCAGTAAAAAAAAATTATACATAGCTGGAAGGAATGTGCCCCATCTTTGGAAAAGTTCTTCTTTGTGGTCAGTGAAATGGATTTTTTGGTTGCTGATTCAAACTAGAATTTCACAGCTGCTGAGACAGAATTTCCATGGAGCATAGCCCACATAAACTTCATTTTGTGATGAACAAGAACCTCTATGTACTGCATTATCAGCATTTGAAGTGCATTTACAGATGTCTTTGATAGCACTCGTTTTCATGCTCTGTAGATTACTGACTGTTTAATGATAATGAATTAGAAACAGTATCAATAGTTTTGTTCAAGGTATGGAGACGCTGATTCTTATACCATATACTTTTTTAGAAAGCTATGCATACTCTATACCTGGTATTATATTTTGCCAGTTAATTTTGTCTTTTTAATTCATTGATTAAATATGACTTACATTATCCAAGGAAGTTTTCAGTTGCAGAACGCCACAAAACCTGATCTGAACCTATTTCCCATACATTTTAGGAAGTGTGGTGGTTTGGCTAAATTGAAACAAAAAATTTTTATTAGGAAGAACATGCTGTTACTAACTTTGCTGTTGACTTTGATCTAGCCAAAAGTATATTTGGGATATTCAAATTAAAGTTCCTTCAGTGAATGTGTACAGTCTAATCAGTTATAAAGGTTATCCTGTACAGGCTCTTGTTTAGAACTGTGCTGCCTAAAAATATGAGTGGCAGCTTTCAAGAAAATTTTGGAATCAAGTTTAAAGCCACAGACTTCTCATGCAAATGAACTAACAAGTATCTGTCATTGCCCAGTAGTGAGAGCAGTCAGTAATGAAGCTAAATAACTGTTACAGTCACTTTTAACTTTGCCGAGTTTTAACCCTCCACATTCATTTGCTTAGTACTTGTCTGCTTGAGGATTGGTTTTATAAAACTTAAGGTGAAAAAACCCCACCCTATTCAGTTCAAACAAAAAAAAAGAGAAAACACAAAACAAAACAAAAATTAAAGAAAAGATATAAAATTGCTCTGAAGCAATTTCTTGGGTTTGAAGCAAGACCTCCTCGTGATTGCCTCTCCGTGGACTGTTTGGCTAGGTTATGCTCGTGATTGTCTCAACAGCCTTGTTTCAAAACAGTTATAGATGCCTCGGAGAAGGGGGTAACTGAGCCCCCCTAGACCCAACAGCTAGGGCCAAAGTGGGACGTTAATGTAACAAGACTCAGGGTGAGACCTCATCGAAGGAGAAGTGATATTCTCTCACAGGTTGCACATGCTCATCTTCTCAAACCAACACACTCACAGGCAGCAAAACACATGTGTCTAGGCTGTCTCACTGGGTTTTCTTGTGTGCAGCACAGAGGGCAAGGGACAACAGCTACTGAGTCCTCACTACATCTTCTGGATTCCTTTTGCTCAGCAATGGCAGGCTGGTGTTTGTGTAGGCCTTTTAAGGCTCTTTTTAGGAGCCAAACAATTATTACAGTGGGATCTTTCAACTCAGAGCATCGCTCACCTCATCCTCCATAAATCTTAGACAAGGTTGCCAGGCACTGCCTTTGGTTGCTTCTTCTGGGTATCTTTGTGGCTACCATCTACCTTTCGGTTTGGAAGAGGGGAGCATGTGTAATGTGACCTACAGCCTGTATGAAAAACTTGTTCACTGAACAAGTTCAGCTGAAAAACATTACACAAATGCCTCAGCACGAGGACTAAACAGCAGAAGCCCATGTAGGGTCTTCTTAGCTTCTCAAAACTCATCATCACATCACTAGGACCAAGGGACTCCAAAGAAAAACTTATAAGGTATGCTGCAAAGTTCATTACCCCCAAACCGAACAGATATATAAGAGACTTCATGCCTCGTTTTATTGTCTCTCAGAAGCTCTCACTGTGAAAGAGGGTCTGAAGAGATGACATTAAAGGCAAAATAAAAAAGTTTATCCCAACGGGAATCCATCTTTATTTATGGACTCTCTCATCTCCCTTGAAATAGAAATAACCCACAAACTGTAAGGATTTGATCCCACCTCATATAGATTTCTCATCTTTTTGAAATAGGCAAAATTTCCAGCACACTGAAACGACAGAATTTTTTATTCTTAAACATTTTATTTTCCAGAGAAATCAAAGGGGTGTCTTGAATGGCCAAGACATTAAATCCCTTTCAATGATGGACTTGGTTGGGGTTTGGGCTGTGAAAACTGGCTTTTCTCTGCAACATGCTATGCTGAAGAGAAATTTGGTATCTGCACATAAACCAGTGCTGCTGCTGCTGCTGGTCTGTGCTGCCTCCCTCTCTTTTAACAGCATGATCACTGCCACAATCTTGGCAACTTTACCTGGATATTACTGGCATAATTAGTTCTTCTTTAATGCACAGAATGAATTTGTAAATGAGTAGCTATTAGTAGGAAGCATACTGTGGACAGGGGTGATTTAGTTTAATGCAGCCTTCCTGAACTGTATTTTCTATCCATTTCATATGACATAAAGTATTCAGTAGCTCAAAATCCCTTTATTTTAATATTAGGAAATTTTCCCATTAATACTGAATAAGTCTGATGAGAAGAAAAGATGGTTATACGAAGGCCAGAAGTGAAATAGAGTAATATTTTCTTGATGATAAAAGAAAAATTTAAATAGTAATAAACTTTTTTGACATTTTGTGCATAACAAATGAGGGCAAAACTGTGTAGCGTAGTCCAATACGCAAGGGGGTGGAGGGAATTATAATAAATATGGCTTTATAAAATAACATTTTAGTAATTCAACTTGTGACAAATTACAGCTTTAAAAATCTCTTAATATTCTGCTACACTTGCATTATTTAAACTTTACCTTTGCCACTGAGCAAACAATATTGTACTAATGGACATATAAATCTTTTTTCAGAATTATTTCAAGACACAAGGATTGGAAAAATCATTAAATATTTGATGACAGTTGAAATATCTGCCTGATTTAGAAGCAGATCTATTCCCAGGAAAATACAGAGAGAATGATAAAAAGGAGATCAATAAAACTCTGCCTATATGTATCATAGGAAGGAAATAAAATGAGGATACAGTAGATACAGTGGATTCATAAATTAAACTGCAGATGGACTATAATTTGTTTGTTTCCCTCATATTTTTGTTTCCACTGAAAGAATAAAACCGAAACAAATTCATTAAAAACATCTGAGGTAAAAATTTTACCCCGCTAAAGTCAAAGGGCATTTTATCACTACCTTCAGCTGGGATGGATCATCAGCTGTGCTTAGCTCTTGCTACAACTGGATCTTTATCTCTGTGGATGTAAAAAAATGGTTGACACCATATAATTCGTCTACTGATCTCTCAACACAGTTTTCAACCACTTAGCCCATGTTCAGAATAGAAAGCACCGTAGCCTATTTCCCCTGCTCCGCAGTGGCATAGAGGCAGACAATGAAAGCTGTACAATAGATGGGATGAAGGCATATCTGTTGTTGTTTCATCTCATTCTACCGATGTAGATAGGTGAGATTAAAATTGTTTTAGTCAGAGATGCACTTGTGCTTCAAATCTGTTAACATTAAGCTTCACACTTTATTTATTCCAGTTGTACTGATAGTAAAACCTGAAGTAGGAAAGCAGAATGCCACAGAGCTGGGAAAGACTCAGAAGTTGCTTTATGCTTCTACGGTAAATCCAAACTACTACTCTCTTTCATACCTCAAGGCCCCAAAATACCATTTTCAGAGAGGTGCTGGTTTTTTGTTGGGTTTTTTATTTTGTTTTGTTTTGTTTTGGGGTTTTTTTGCATAAGGAAACATGCTTGTAGCAGATAGCTTGAAATGCTACGCAATAATTGGCCCATGGAAAGTTTCAACTGCTTATTTTCTTCCTCTCTGCTTCCATTTCTCTTTTTCTAACTGACCCTTCTTCACTGTAATATCTGAGCATCTTATTATGAATAACCAGAACCACAAAAAAAAATTTGTTTCCTACCTCTTAAATATAGCAAGATTGTCTTCTTTCTTAAGTATACAAGCAATTTAATTTCTTTTTCAAGTTCAGAGCAATTTCATTTGGCTGCTTTGGTTGTCAGATAATTCATAATTGACTTGGAAAAAAATCAAACTCAGCTTGGATCTAATCCATATCACAAGAACCAAAATCACAGCTGACACTCTTGTTAGCACAGTCAGCAGAGAAACCCAGAGCCTGCTCCTATAAACATTACTCAAGCAGAACTCCTATTCTGAGGAATTTATTGTTAAGAATTTTGCTGGCATGAGGACACCAGAAATTGAGACATCCCTCCCTTGAATGAGACCCTATCCATTCCCAAATTGCACCAGTTTAACCAAAAGAGTGCTTTTTTAACAATTTTTGTTCAGTGCTTTTGTAGGAGTTGGGTTTTTTTTGGTTGAAGTATGACTTCTTTTACTTAGAAATAAATAGAATTAAAATATTTGAAATAACCTGCTTTCACAGTGGTTCTTGTACTGATTTTAATTCAGTTACAAATAAAAGCAACCCACTTAGGTAAGCGAAGGCAGGACCACCTCATCGGTAGAAAGGTTAATTCTGCCAGGAAAAGGATGATGCTTGGCCTTGTATCTAATCAAGGCACTGATAAGCTCTCATTAGTTTTACTTAACCTGTAGGACAACCTGGAAAGCCAGAGTTAGTGGTGTGCCCAGCTGAAAAATTGATTGCTTTCCTTTTCCTTGCTGGTAGCCGGGTCTACTGTGCAGTTACACAAGCTCAGCTACATCAGATGTCACAGGAGCATATGCGCAGCACCAGTTGGTGCTATTGCAATGGGCTTAAGCTCCTTATCTCCCTTTGATCCCTAACCTTAAATCCATGCTAGATTTTTTATCATTCCTGTTCACTCCTTTTAAAAAATACAATAAACACAGGGGTTTTAAAATGATATTTCTTCTTTCCTCCCCTCTTCTCTGGTTTTAGTGCTGCGTCCCTTAATTGCTGTCTTTCATTGAAGGTTTCCAGGCTTCATCATGCCAGTAAATAAATTATTTTTATTTATAACTCTAGTTAGTCTGTTCATAGCTGTCAATAGTTAATGTATTCATTTGAATCCTGAAAGGGCCCCAGACTGCAAAACCTAATTAATATTTACTAAGCGGCAGAAAATTGTACGGAAGAATGCATTTCTCTGTAGCGTGTATAATGTATACTTGTTCCTTTTTCCTGTCCTTTACCCGTATTTGAGTGGATTTTTCACGACTGCCTTTTCTTTAGGCATGGCACACACAGACTGCCTATTCCCTCACAGATGCCACTGAGTAGGCACCTTCCTGAGAGCCATGAGTGTACTGGTGGCACGGGAAGGGTCCCCACGGGTCTCAAAGTTCAGTGTCAGCAGACATGAAGAGCCACGGCCGAAGCCGCATTCCTGTACTGCTCCCGCTGGTCCCGCAGTCGTTTGTGTGAGGGGCTCATCTAGCAGACCAAATTTAGTGGTTCGAATTAAGATCTCATTTAGCAGAAGCGGAATCCATTTTCTGGTGGTTCAGAGCATTTGAAACTGTTCTAATTCCATTCTGGGGGGCACCCCTCTGAGTCACTGCAACACCTATTCCCCACCCTCACCCCTGGCAGTGGACAGTAAACAACCTAATATCCTATCCTAAACATCACAGAGATACAGGCTGAGTGGACTGCATCCCACGGAGTAAATGCATCCATCACGGATCAACATGCCCCCTACCATTCAGCTGAGACCTGTCCCATCTGCGCAGTTTCTCTGCTTGGGCCCTGGCAGCTGGAAACTTGTCCTCTCCCCACTCCCACCCTGCTAAATCTAATCCTAATAGGACAAATTCTCCTAGCATTCAATACGGGGATGATGCAGATGGGCCTTCAATAATTCGGCACTAATTTAATACTCTCTCTCTTTGTTGGAGGCGCCTGGAATTTCTGTTGTGATAAAAGCTTTCCCGGGTTGAACTTTGTTCTCCTGCCAGGTTTTTTTGTTTGGTTTTCCTTTTTGAGAGTGGTGTAACCAGAAGAATTGGTATGTACACACACCTACTCTGCTCTTTCACAGGCATGAGTGTGAGAAAATTCAGTGATCTCTGTTCATTTTCCAGCACCAGTACTACCTTGTCTGAAAGTTACGGAGGCACTGCCTACAGGAGAACCTACTCACTGTCATCAGTTAAAAAAAAAATAATAAAAAAATAAAAATAAAGCATTTAAAAAATTAAAGAGGGGCTTCCTTTTTACAGCATGGTCTGGCAAAAAGGTTTTGCAGAGACATAATCCTCCAAGTGCAAAATGTAACTGCCCTCCTAGATCCAGGCCCTGGAGACCTATCTGTTGGTACCTACAGAGATTTGTTTGGGACACTGTGATTGAAGGGCAGATAGTAAGAGAGGAGTATAGTAAGTTGAGGTAGAGAACCTACAAATACTTTATGAAGAAATTAGGCTTTTTCTGTGAGTTTCAAAGCTGAATTTGGTATGCACAAGAGAAAGCAAACATTTTTACTGAAGTGAGTTAATGCCTTTGTCCACTGGAATAAGATAATTATGATATATTTTTAGTTCTGGAAAAAGAACTTATATTAACAAAGGAATTTTTTTTTTGCTTTAGCATTTAAAGATTTCATCATCTTGTCTTGCTTAAGCTGGAAGTTCACAACCCATTAGACAGCAAACCACAGCTGAAAAGTCCTTCCTTGCTTTTCGGTGAGACCGGTCATTGAGTTGTCATAAATCTACAAAGTGCACCTCTACTTTCTTTATGAGCCTTGAACAAATGTTCCCATGGCTCAATTGTGATTTAGGGTTTTTTTGCACATAAAAAAATTGAATTAAAAAAAAAAATGCTTGCAGCTGAATTTGGTCTTATGCTAGAGTGATTCTCTTTGTAAATATTCAGAAATTAACTGTTTGGCTGTTTTTAAGGTGCAAGATTAAAGAAAGAAACTACTATTTTTATCAACTTAAAATATTTTGTCAGATGCTTTGTTCTAAAATAATAGAAAACTAAATGTTACAGGCCATTTTTTGATTACTGATTTTACTGCTGCAATGTAGTGAAAGGGTTCTGTTCAGGCTGATAACTTTAAAAAAAAAAAAAACCAACACATTTCTGATTGCTGCATCTAAATAACTCGTAGCCACCTCAGGCCTGAATCATCAGTCTGCATACAACAGGGCTGGCCATCAGGCACACCTGGTCTCCGTGGGGCTGTTGTAACAGGTGTAATTCAGGTTTATGTTGTAAATCGTTGTTTTAATTTGTACGCTTGAACACTCTTGCCTTAATAATCCCTATGTGTAACATGAGCAGAAAGGCGCTCTCTCAGGGAAACCTGGCGATACCCTAGAAACAAAGGTTCAGCATATGAAGCATTGAGAAGTCAACAAAAACTTATTTGAAAATTAATTTAAATTTTTAAGTGGGTCTTTACAAAAGCAGTTTACATATTTTCTTGAAGACGTACGTTTTAATAGCACACTTAAGTGGAGAAAATAGTATCAAATGGATTCAGGGAAGGAGGATAAGGTACAGAGAAAGAAGCCACTGAAGCAGAAGGGAATACGGTACTTGGGAAAACTATGGGCAAACTGAATAAAACTGGGATTAATTTTACCTACTTTGAAAGGCACGAGCCAAACTAGTCGTCTAGACTCCCTGTTTATGGAAAGGATACCCAGAGGGCCATTCATCTCAATTAATTTAGATATCTATCTTAGACTGGGATGAAATCAATGTGCTCTGAAGGTATCCTTTCTCTCCATTAAACATAAGGGAACTTAAGCACCTGCTTCAGACTGCACATTTACCTCTTAGACAGCAAAGTTAGGTGAGAAGTACGGCATGCAAAGTGATAATGGGAGCAACGTACCATCAACAGCTGCGAAATAAAGGGGAGGAGAACTGCAAAGGGCCTTTGGTAACAGGAAGGAATGTGGAAGATGGGAAATAACATAATTAGGTAATCAAGTGGGGCCACACAAAAGGATTTCAGGAGCAGATAAAATGATTTTGCAGCAACCAGGTAAATATGACTGGGCTGCCATATGGTATAGAAGAAAACAGAAAAGGTAGCTAGGGGAAAGGCTTGCAATAATCAGTGCAAAGTCACTCAATGCATGAATACACGAGTCTCCTGTAGGGATGCAAAAGAATAACCAATCTTTGGGATATTGTGAAAATACAAAGGGTATTCAACCACAGTACCTTCAAGAGATGAGAAAGGCACTGAAGGTGAAAATAGGTTGTATTTTTACTGTAGTGGAGATAAAAGATACGATATGCAAAATGTAGTGAGAAAAGATATTTTTTCTCTTTTCACTGGATCTAGACCTCACAATGAGAAATAGTCTGTTGCATGTTGGTATGGATTTTTTCTGGTTGCCTTTTGTGGCAGACTTGCTGACTGAGATACTAGAAACATTTAAGCCAGAAATCTTTAGTAGTACGCTATCAAAGGGAATCTATTTTATTGAAGGAATAAATAAAATTGACATGATCAAATAAAGAAATCTGCTCCCTGATTATGCCTTATATCACCTAGTCTTAACGGTCTGACTATACATTTAATACTATCTGTAATATAACACTAAAAATTACATAATCCAGACTAAGACAGAGCAGAAGATTTGGTTCAACTAGATCTTAATTATGAACTGATAAATATCAAGTGACGGCAATTGTCCCTTCTCATGGCTCGTTTGGGTGTTTTGGGAAATTGTGCTAAAGTACTAAACAGTACTGTAAAAGCCTGTGGTGATCATCAATACCCTATGGTATTTGAAACCAATCACAGGGTAATTGAAGGCACTATTAAAGCAAATTACTGGTTTGTGACTCTTATTTAACCAAAACATTTTTATATTTTTCCTTCCCATCCTCCCAGCTCAAAATCTGAGCTGTACTTCTTGTGTTTCTCTAGGAATTCATCTAGGGTTCCTATTTTTCTCTGTGATGTTTTGACTGTATTTTAAGCATAAATATTATGAATCCTTTCCTGTCAACTTTCGATTTACCAAGCATTTGGCCAAGTCAATGAACAGATTAAGCTCACTACATAATACCAGATGGCTTTATGGTTTTGTGTCCTCTCCTGGGCAAGTCCTGCTGTCATCTCTGAGCATCTGCACGGAGCCACGAGGGATGTGTGCACTTTTCATTCATTCAGCTGGGTCACTCATCATTAATATTCGGAGGAGGAAAGGAGGTGTCAGACAAGAGAATTGGTTCTGGCTTCTGTTAGCGCATTGACATGTCAATCATTCACCCCAGAGGCTGCCAGGCCCAATTTAGAACAAAAGTAACTGCTGGGCTGAGCACATCACAAAAGGAGATGAGATTTCTTTGTGTTAACCAGTCCCTTCACGGGGCGGAAACGTAATTAGTCTTTCTCACAACCAATAACACATGAAACCCAGTGATTAGCGGGACCTACTTTGAGATAAAATCGCTGACCTCAATCACGTTATGAATGATTCTGCTGCAATCATAGGGTGTTCTCAAAATGAAATTGTATTTAAAGCACCTCTCTTAGGAAAGCCGTCCAATCCAGCACAGTGATAGCTTGAATATGTTACGTTCCCTGCAATTTCTTACATGACAGCTTTGATCATTCATAAAAGGTACTGTTGTTTTCCAAATGAATATAGTCACCTTTAACAGAAAAAACAGCAGAAACAAATTAATCCTCAAGTCGTTTGATCTCAGTGCAATTTCCCGGCAGCTGCATGTGTAATAGCCTCTTAGTGCACTCTGCTGGACTCCCTAAAGATTGCCTCCTGCTTCCATGGAGCAGCTTTAATGGGAAAAAGGTGGGTAGGGTGGCAAAGCCCCCATGGGCTGAGTCGCTCAGTCTGCAAAACAGGAATTCCTGCTCCATAAAGCCTTCTCCCTTTTCTTGCAACACTGTGATCCTTTTTGGCACTTTGAGTTAATCGAAACAAATGTAAGCATCGGCAATAAGAGCATTTGCTATCACAGTTCATACCTGTTTACCATCAAGGGGCCAAAGTTTCATTTTGGTCTGGTGGCCATCTTCTCTTTCAGCAGACAGGCAGACATACGACAGCTTTCAAGTGTCTGCCATTATAATAGCAGACTCAAACCTCTCAGACACCAGGATCTGAACCTTAACTCTTGCTCCTTCTCTGGCATAAGTTGAACCAACACCCAGGCTGCAAACATTCTGAGGAAGGTTAAATATTTATTCTATTGATCAGCTCCATCTCTGTGTGTAAAATCTCCTACCACCCAGTGATAATCAAAGAAACATTTTCTCAAGACAAGCCACATGTAAACCAGTAAATCTTTATCAGAATCAATAGATAGACACCTTTCTACACCAGCTGAAGAACTGTCTATTTAGTTTTAATATAAGGTTGTCAAATACATCTTTTCTTACATTATGCTTGCAGTTATCTGCTGTATACTACATGTGACATGAACAATCCACCCTGAACTTCTGTCCTGGTCAGAAGGTTGGGAACCTTTCACCTCCAGCATTTCTCATAACAGATAGTCATTGTTTCATATACTTAATTTATTTCCTCAAGAAAAGAAAGAAAAGTATTTCAGCATCCTTAATTCATTTGTCTCCTCTAGTCCTGCTGTCTATATATGACTGCATCATGAAAGATATGTTCTTACTGTGGCCTGGTTTTGTAATGAAGTTTTATGGCCAGTTAAATTTTACCCAAAGTAGCAATCCTGTGTCTCTGTTTCAGATCCTGCAGAACAAACACCTAACATCATCAGCCAAAGGCTGTAGCTAAACTGCAGGAGTAAGAAGCAATGACAGTGGGAAACAATAAACCACTTCTCTTCTAGCTCTTATAGGTATGTATTACTGGTGCTGGTTAGTGATAAATTTATTCGAATGGCTGCAACTCACGGGCAGGTGAGAGGATGTCCCTTCTCACACAGCCATCCTGGGTACAAGGAGGGAAATACCATAAAATATTTGGCTTTGGCTGTTATTTATACTGCTACTTTATTCATATAGTTATTTTAGTATTCGAGTACCTAAAGACTGATTGTATGGCTGACTACACCAATTATTCTGCATCTCATAAATCTGGCACCATGCCCACCAAAAAGAAGACTACAAAGACAGCAGTTTGATGAACTTTCAAGAGCGCGTTTTGATCACCAGCATAAGACCATTTCCCTTTTATACTCTAAAAGACTAAATAGGTAACACAGTGGCACTTTTACATGCCTTAATGAATGCTACTATTATATAAATTATATTATTCCTATTAATAAAAACACCTTCAGATAACATGTTCTTGCCTATTTTATGTAGGGCTGTAAGTTTACTGAAAGAATACAGCACACAAACTCTGGAAGAAATATCTGGGAACATCAGCGGAGCATATGTCCTGGCTAAAGAAAGAGATGCAGAGGAGTTTTTGTGCTCTCTCACAAATGGCCAGAGGTCACTGTGTCCCCACTGTGTCAGTCCAGCATCCTCTCCAAAGTTGTCGACTCTAAACTATGTGAGGGGCCAAGGAGCTGATGTTCACCCTTTTTTTAAAGGTCCTCCCTCAGAAAAATGCCGATCCTTCAATATTTCAAACAAAAACGATGTGCAAAGAAACTATGTACAGCTTAAGTCATTGTTAAGCCCAATTTCCCCACCACCTGCCACAACACGAAGAAATGGAGGCTAAGTACAGTGCAATTCTGGATAAGAGCCACCACTGATAATGTAATCCACTTGCATGGTAAGTAACTCCAAGTGCAGTTATGTCAATATATGTCATAACTATGCTACAAATGCATGCATATGTAGATATTGTATCAGAGAGGAAGAGCAGATCAGTGGTAACGTGTCAGAAAAGACAGGTTCAATTCTTTGCTCAACAGAGATTTGCTGTGTTGCCATTTGTGCTCTTCAGTTCCTCATCTCTAAAATTAGGATGACTGTATTTTTTACATCACAGAAATGCATGAGGTCCTTAAAACAATATTAACAGTATTGGGATAAATATCTTCAATATGTTGATTTTGGGGGGGTTTTGATTGAAATTGTTTTTCCACAAGGAATGCTGTTGTTTAAGTATAAAGATGCACCAATTTTCAACATCTTTACAGTATTTTGATTAGTAGGATTGTGTTTTCTTGCCCTTGTGTCCATCAGCGTGATTTTTACATGGCACAACTGGTCCCTCTGTAATTTGTCTCCATACATTGCATTTCCATAAATAATTTTATGAATTCAGAGACAAATAGTTTGAGAAGGCTGTCTGCTTTCATTTGCATTGTTCTCCATGTGCTCTCTGCTCTGAGATATGTTATGTTTAGCAGCTGCTTAAATACTAATCCCAAGACTGAATTATCTCTGTCACTTTAAAGGAGGATATGAACTCTTTTTATTATGAAACATTCTCCCTGTTGCAATACAGGAGAGTGGCAGATATACACAAGGTGGGTGATGAGCTTCCATTATTGTTCACTCAAAGGTTGTTTTCATATTTAAAGAAACTGCATGTGCAAAGTAACTGTATCAGGGTACTGAAGTAAGCAAGATTTCTGAGTCAAATTTTAAAGAATGGAGTATTACCTAAGAAAACTCAGACCAAAGCTTCAAAGAGAGTAAACAGTATTTATTCAATGTTGAAGACAGGTTTAAGAAAATGCCCAATGGAGACTTCTCAGCCACCAAACAAAACTTATGTTGAAAAAGCTAGGAAATAAAGTTAAGAAATTGAAGAAAATTTATACAATACATTGATTGTCAGATGACAACAAACCGACTAAAACCCCTACATTACAAAAATTTGAAAATAAATATAGGGCACTTACTGTTTCTAAAATCAGTTAAAAGTCATCTATGGAATTGACAAAAATACAGTTTCTTTCAGTAGGGGTTTAAGAGGTCTCTGAGAAGGCTATGCCTCTTAATTTTTGATTACAGACATAGTCACAGCAATCTACATCTTCTTAACATCTAGGGTGGATTAGTACTCCTCATTGTACTGCCTAATGCACATGCTGAGATTAAAAAGAGCTTCAGATGATGTAAATCCCAGCAATCTCTCTTGGTACCAGCCACCAAGAACATGACCCCCTAGCACTCTGCTCTGTAGAATGACTCAAAAGCGAACAAAGAAGCCAACTGGCCTTCTGTAGTACAGAGCTGAGCTATCTGGTGAAGTTTCTCAGCAGATGGTCCAAGACCTCCTTGTTGGAAGAAGTGTTCATCACACTGGCAGAACTACAGGCTATATTCACAAAGGGATTTAAGATCGGAAATTTCTCTTCAGGTCCTTAAGTCATTGGACTTAAGCACCACCAGCATTCACATCCATGACTAACACTAGGTCCAAGCTCCTCACAAACAGATTTTACTATACCACTGTGGGTGGGCTCCCTGGGGTGGTTGCTGCAAAACAAACCTCACCTCAACTGGTACCTCTAAAAGAAATGCACCATATTAAGATTGTCCTTAGTATCAACTATGCTTACTATACGACGGTCCTTACTATCCTAAATGACTTATTTTCCTTAACTCTACTCTTTCCTTTTTAAAAAACGAGGAGGGGGGAGGGTTATAGCACTAGCAAAATCCTGTAGACCATACAGCAGCAGGCCTGTGAAATGCCAACAGCGCGGTACCACCTGAGACACACTCCCCTAAGCTGTACAGGAGTCCTAGCCCAGATGTCCCATCCCTGCAGCAAGGTGCATCCCATGGGCCTGGTGACCAGGTCAGACAGCATCGGCGTCCTCACAAGATGGGGTGGAGGGCAGAGCAGGGTGCTTCCTCGTGCCGACCGCTGCAAGGGCTGCAGCACTCCTCCACTTTGGGGATCTTCCCACCCACCCAATGAGGGCCTCAGCTCTGGGTGAGGCTCTCATGGACCTTCCCATGGAGGTTGCATCTGCAGGCCTCCAGGGTTTGGGATGCAGGGAGAAGGCAGGATAAGAAACTCAAATCCCAAGTGGAGAAAGAAAGGTGGCAGCTGCTAGCAGAAAGCCTGGAGAGGTGGCATGAAGGGACGGTGAAACACAGGCTGGATGGGGAGCAACTTCTGGAGGCCAAGCCAAGAGAAATGGTGTTGCGAGGGAAGAGATGGCAAAGACTGGTGCAGGAGGAAGAAACCAAGCGCAATGCAAAACTTGAAAGATCAAAGCTCTAAGGTGAGTATAGGAAACGTTTTCATGAAAAAGAGCTGAGAGAGAAGCAGATCATGGAAAAGGATAATACAGACTTGAACCATAACGTGTGCATAGGCAAGGCTGCATGGGCTTTTGAGAAAAAGTGTTTGAAAGAAATTGAAGGGAAGACAAAGAGAAGAGAGTTGATCCAGTACAAAAAGACAAAACACAGACACCTGAAGTGAGTTAATCAGCAGGTCAGAGTTGATGAGCTTTAGCAAGAGACTTGCTGTGGAGCAAAAGCTTCAGATATCTCAAGAAATCCTTGTTCAGCTGATGGAGGAAAGAATTAGGGAATCAAAGGAAGAAGAATGAAGTTTTATGGACAAATTTAGAGCAAAGCAGAAAGAGGAAGAGAGAAGAAGACATAAAAGTATGTTGCTAAATATGGCTGAGAGGAAAATTCAGCAAGCCCCAGAAATGCTGGCCAAAAGTATTCAACAGAAAGTAAAACACATCAAGGAAATTAACTGTTTGAAAGAAAGAAACCACGCTCTCAAAGACAAAACTTGATGATGGTGAAAAATGTCAACTACAGGAAATAAAAGAAGCAATCAGAAGAGATCAGAGAAGCAATTTAGTGTTAAGAGATAAGGAATCTGTTGCAGAAAAAGCTAGAAAAAATACCCAGAGCATTTTACGGCCTGAGAGAAAAAATGAGTGAGAGAACTGATGAATAGCTAAGCAAATGACTAGATGGCTTCAGATGGCTCTTACAGTGCAGATATTCTTAAGACTTATAGAAAGATTTCAGCCATTTTTGTGTCCAAAAGATAGCATGCAGTTTATTCTTGTTGTGATTTGGCAAGAGCTCTGGGTTGTATTGCACTAAAATGGTTTTGTTTTAACCTTGCCGCATCCAATGAATATGTCAATCACCACCTGAGCCACATCACTTCTGGCAGCCTGGTCTACCTGCTTGTTCTAATGTTCTTCAGTGGCACGATACTTGGGCATGCGAGCATTAATATGCCATACCTTTAAAGCAATGTTCTCTACCCAGGTAGCAATGTCTTGCCACAATGCAGCAGCACAGGTGAGTTTACTTTGGCACTGCCAGTTGGTCCTTTTCCATTGCTGTAGCCACCTCCACAGGGCATTTGCCACCATCCAAGAGTCAGTATAGAGAGAGAGTAATGGCCACATTTCTCATTCAGCAATCCTTAGGGCCAGATGGATGCCTTTCACTTCTTCCGACTGACTTGATTTGCCTTTTCCTTCAGTGGCTTCTGCGACTCACTGTGTGAGACTCCACACAGCAGCTTTCCACTTCTGATGGTTTCCCACAACATGACAGGATCCATCAGTAAACACAGCATATTGCTTCTTGTAGAATCACAGAATCGTCTACGTTGGAAGGGACCTTTAAGATCATCGAGTCCAACCATGGGGCCTCAGCACAAGATACTTCCTTGGCCAGTGCTCCAAAATCTCTTCTTTCTGGACAGTTCATGGTCCCTTCCAGGACTCGTGGGTTGTTGGGGTTCCCCATTCGGGCCTGTTGCATGATCAACACTACCCACTTTCTCCTCATAGCTTTGGTTGCATGATGTGTAGAGGGACCTTCCCTTTGAACATCCAGTGCAGCACAGGCAATTGCAATGCAAAGAGGAACTGTGCTTCTGTACCACCTACTTCCAAAGTGGATGAAACCCCCTCATATGCTGCTAATATCTCCTTTTTAGACAGGCATATTTTGTATGACATTCCCATTAAATACAATTTAATTTATAAATAATTTATAATTAAATATATGTTAAATATATGTAATTAAAATACTTTTCAAATATATTTAGTGAAATTGTACTAGATAAACTGGTTCACATATGTAATAAATAGATATCTTTTCACAAGTAATTCTTACCCCTCATTAACATTTGCAGCTTTGAGGAGAATGAATCACTTATATCTGTCATGTAGGTGGGCCGGTTTTGCTTCGGTAATGCAACATATACTACTAATGCAGCATTAACATAATACAGAAATATGTTCAGGTCCTTTCTCAAACTAGAAGAATTAGTGGTCCTAAAACAAAAATGCAATTATATTTAATCTAACATGTAGCTAGCTAATACACAATCTGAAGTGAAATTTAGTTTTAGAAGCAGTTGGGTCAGTGAATTGCATGACTCATTGCAGTGGTATTTTTTTATTATATAATTTATATTGAGTTTCAGTAAATTATTTTTTGAAGTATGTTTAATTTTCATTTTGAAAAGTTGAATTACTGTATCATTCACAGCATGCTAGATATAAAATGCAGCTCTTAGGTTTTGAGGAAAAATAAATCCCTGTGGTCCTGGACTTTAAATAATTAAGAATAAATACTTTGGAGGGGGAATTCTGTGCATTTCACTGAGTAACATATACTCCAATTCAAAGGCTCCAATGTAGACCTATTTACTTGAACTCTTTTTTTTAATCTGTATTTATGTTGTTGAATATACCATTAGTCAACAACCTAGGACAAGCAGCAGTGTCATCTGCAAAATTAAAGAGCTTTCTTTCCTAGGAAAAGGGCAAAACAAAGTTAGTGGCATTAGGCTCTACGCCTTTGTGAGGAAGAGCAGCTGAAGATCCCCAAAAGCTGGCAGTTTCAGCTGATGTCAACTACACAAGTACAAGTGAGGAATGGGAAATAGACCAAATTTGAGGGCAAGCGTGGATCTGAATGTCGTCAGAGATCTTTGGGGGCTTCTGCTTCGTGAAACCAAGATTGGGTTTTCCCAAGCACATGGTTCAAAAACAATGCCTCAAAAATAATTTTCTAGAAAAGCATAAATCTGAGCAAAGCAGAGAAATTTAGCAACTGACAGAGCCTTGCCCTTTCACAGCCACTGATGGAGCATCGTTAAATTAGGTTTGATTAAGAGCCTGCGTGAAATTTCCTAGCTTCAGGCTGCAATCCAACAAGTCAAAAGCACTTCTTGCCAGAAAAGAAAGTAAAACTGTATTTTGCCAATATAAATCAACTAGGATTTGAAAACATGTTCCTGCTAAAAATTCAAAGAGATTGTAGAAGTGAGATAACCTGCCTAAGAACCCTTCGGCTGGAAACATGCCTGCTCCCAGCAGAACTGAGGAAACTGATTTGTAAATCATAACAGCAAGATATTTGCACGCTTAGAAATCTACAGTGTTTTCTACACTTCTTTAGAATACATTGTAGTCATCTGCTGGGAGACTTTGGTTAATCTTTCCTACTTTCAGTTGGAATCAGAAAGGATAACAGCGATCGTAGAATTATAGAATCATAGAATGGTTTGGGTTGGAAGGGACCTTAAAGATCATCAAGTTCCAACACCCCCCCCCCCCCGCCATGATGATTCTGATTTCTGTGTGCTGAGTCTGTAGTGCGGCACAGGCAATGGACTTGTTTGGTGCTTGCCACCCACTTAGCATGTGGTACAGAAACTCACTCCAGCTCAGTAAGGAACACTCTAACACTACGCAATTCATAGTATTTCATGATAAATGCAGCATTATAACTGATCTCTCTCTTTCAAAGAAAAGATGATGTTACCTCTTTTTGACCCGAGCAGGTAGCCAAGAGTCTGGGGTCTTGTAAGTTATTTCAAATGGAGGTAAAGCGGCAGAGTCCAGCATATCTTAGATACAAATTAGTTTGTTACAGAAAGTGTTCAAAGTCACCTTTCCTGAATGCAAGAGAAACGAAACCGCAAGGGCAGGTTTCTCAGCACACGGGTCAGCATCCCCTTCTGAACAACACTTAGACCAAAAATTCTCTCTCTGTTTTCACCATGCCTGTTTCTAATTGCCTCTTGTACACTTTTCTCTCAGCTATTTCAGTCATTCTGCGTCCCACAGATCTGAAAACCATCATATAGCAAAACCCATTCGTGCTGTGTCTTTATTTTAGATGGAAGCTGTTTTCATTTCAGCTCTCTGAATACCTACAGAAGCATAATCATTTCTTACCTTTATCCCTTGCAAAGGCTTATTGTTAAACCCAGAAGCTTTTAATGACCTTTAGCCAACTATAACAACATCTTGGTTTTGAACACTTAGCAACAGCTACAGAATCTCTCATTGCTGCAAACAGCAGCCGTATACTGCCCTGTGTCCCAACGTTTATCTTCGGCAAAAGGCAGATAAAGATAAATTATCCTGGTCATTGGAGATAAAGAAACAGCAGCATAATAATTCTCATATGTTTCAGCTCGTCAGCTTCACAGTGGTGTGGTGATAAAAAGAAGTTGACTCAGAATGGCCACGGGCAGACAGCACAACCGGACAAGGCGGGTGCTGGAGGAAGGCAAGCTCACTAGTGCTGCTGTCTTTGGGAATCCTGGCAATGGGTAAATGTCATAAAATATACAACAAATAATAGTATCGATTCATGCTTGGCGAAACCTTGAAACATGATATTACTTGTCTTTCACGGTGCATTGCTGGAATACTGTTTTCTTTGTTCTGTAATAAAAAAAAATGCTTTTCATAATTCACCTTATCTGAGAAGAGAATCCACTGTTTCTTCTAGTTTTGAACTACTACGCACAGACATCTATCCAGATGTCTCTGAGTATGTCTTGCAGTGCGTGTGAATATCTTGACACCTTGATCTTAAAATGAACTCTGCGCAGATTCACCCGTAGAGATGGTCGTGATACACTCAATGCCAAAATATAAACTAGCTGCTGGTTGTTTTGGATGTTCTGACAAATGCTGCAAATCTTCGGTTCAGGCTTGGCACAGTCAATCCACATACTTGGAAACAGAACATTTTCAAATCACCATTTGAAAACATTCACTTCCAGTAGCCAACAAACAAGCTATGCATTTTTGTTGTGTTGTGGGGTTTTTTTAACCGAGATATGTAATATTTACAAAAATATTTTGAAACATAAAATAAAATCCATGAGGGATTTAGAAGCAATGTTTATAATTGATTTGGATAAGCTCAGCTTTTAGGATTACTTTCTGCTTCTTTTTAAAATAACTGGATTATCTGAAGGATGCAGAAATCTTTGACCTATATATTGTAGTTACTCTCTGTCTTTCTTCCATTTACTTGTCTTTAAAGCATATTAAGACAAGCTAACCCATATAAATGTCTTGCGGGATATAAGATCCAATTTTAGTCATGCAAAAAGTACCTGTGTACCAAAGGAAGACAGATGGACAGATTCTTATTTTAGCACACGTTGCATGGCAGAAGCAAGCTAGTGGAAAGCAGGACTTAAATTTCTCTCTACCTCAGAAAATTACAATCACAGAATTATCCCAGAAAATTACAACGAAATAAGAAAGAGACAAAACAAAACAAACAAACAAACAAAAAAACCTCGTCATGCTCCTTATACTGATACCTCTCATATCAGTGTTGGTTACAATGCTCATCAAAGCTATGAACTTAACATGTTACCAAGGAGAAAGGACAGACCAGAATGCGGCAGCTTAATTTATCAGAGAATTCCACTTCCTGTAGGGAGGATGTGACAGGCAGATCAGAAAGTAACACATGGGGAAATTGTTCTTTACCAGGAAGGAAATGAGATGGACGTTGTGTAAGTAAATATCACTGAAGTGCTGGTCCAAAGGTGTGAAGTGATAATCCTTCACAGCTATCCAAGAACCACAGCTACCTCAGATAACCTTTCCAAAAAGTCTAAGGAAATCTGAGTCTCGTGACTGTGCACCAGACCTTCTTGCCCCTGCGTGGGACTGACCGGCAGCAGCACGCAGCGAGGCTCAGGCATACCCTCCCCGGGCAGACAGGCAGCAGAGCAGAGATGGTGCCCTGCCTGTCCACAGTGCCAGTGAAGCCGTCTTAAAGTACAGATGAGGTGGGTCTCCTGCATCTGCAAACGCAATAGATCTTTGTCTTCATTCTCCTGCATGTTGCCTCCACCACCCTTACGTTCCTTCTTTCCTTGATTAATGCATCGATTTAGGGAGCACACCCATCCTCTCACTCATCCACGTGAAATGCACAGCATGGTCAATGCTAAATGACCCAGATGGAAGAATTTCTGACTGGCCTAGAGAGTGGTGAGCTTAACCGTCAACTTGAGCTTTTTTTTCCACTTGCCGTTCTCTGACATGTTTCACTGAGAAGTCACTATCATTATGAGCACTGGAAAAAAATGTCCAAAATAGAAGGATGGCATGCGCACACTCCTTTACTGCTCTTTGATTTCTCTTGCTCCAAATGAATTAAATACCCTGTTCCCCACTTCTGAAGCAAATATATTGAATTTGGAGAGAAAACAGCCATTTCATTTTAGGAATAAAGTCTCAAGATTATTTTCTTAACCACAGACAAAGAGTTTCCCTGCCAGACATAGGCATTTCCAAACTGGGACAGGGGAGGGCACTAAAGAGTTACACATGAATCTAAAAGATGAAGACATGCTTTGTCCAACATGCAAATTGGCTCTAAAATTTTTCCAGGCTCATCATGTATGCTTCTTGAATGAAAAAGAAGCTTTGATACAGCCAATTTTAGTAGATTGAGCCACTTCCTTAATCTTTGGGAAAAGCTGCTGAAGCCAAGCCTTGCTTTTGTGTTTTACCATCTTTTAGCCAAGGAAGGAAAAACATATCCTCGTCAATAGTTTTCTAAGAGCATGTTGGTCTCTGAGAGATGTAGAGACATGGTGTGAATCAGACTAGTATGTTTAGGCATTAGTTTTATGTGTTTCTGGTGCGGTCAAATTAAGTTTTAGTGTAAAAAAAATGACTCTAAGGTCCTTGCTTTAACTGGGCTAATACCACTAAAGAACTGACGCGTTTAGATAACGGATTGCAACCCTCATTGCACTTCTAAGAAATCTGCTGCAAGGTTATTTGCAAATTTACTACACTTGCTCAGGACTTGACTCCTTATGGGAAGCAACGATTCATCTTCAAGTGCAAAGGGAGCGTGTTTTGTCAACAGAAATGAACAACACACATCTATTTACATAATTAATTACCATCGAGCTCACAGTAGCGTAAGAAGCTGAAACAATTCTTCCCATTTTCTGCCTGTCAGAGTGTACTATCACAACTGAGAACATGCACTGAGGTCTGTCTTTGTAAAAACACATCTGAATGAAGGCTCTGTTTTAATTATAGCAACTTTTTTTTTCTAAGTAGTGGATAATTCTGTAACCAGTGGTAACATTTGTAATGATGCAGACTATAATCAGATCTCATGCATTAGTAGAAAAATTTGTTGCTGCAGAGATGAGGAAGGCTTTACGAGTAGATACACAATGGATGTACAAAGTTCTATATTTCTCTGGAGACCTTTCACGCTATTTTTCATACCTCACAACATGTAATAAAGATGGAGTAAACAGGATAGTTATGAGGCAATGGTATGCAGTGCCTGCTAGTTGTAGGACACATGAGGAAAAACAATTCCAACAGATGGAGAGGTCTGAATGCCACCTTACAGGCCACTGATACAGTTCTGGTCCACCGTCCTGGTCGGTCCTGATCAAAAAGGTGAAATAAAAGNAAAGTGGAGCAGATCAAGGGAAGGCTATCAAGGAGTCCTGAAACACTTGAGCTGCTGAATGTCTTGTATGCAATGAACACATACATACTCCATCCTTGGGCCTCATCTTGATATGCATCCAACTCCTCCGCATCGTAGTTTTCTCTAAAAGGAAACCCATGTGCATAGGGTAGACAAGGACCACATTAAATGGTGCTTCAGGAAGAGGCTGGCTTTTTGGATGTCTCCAAGAGAAGACTGGGAAGAAGTGATTGCCTCCTATAAATACAATAGAGGTGAAATACTGGAAAAGGGAAAGACTAATGTAACTTATGTGACAATGTTGTCTGTTGTGGTTTACGCCAAATCGGCTACTGGGGACCTGGGGGACCCCAGATGGGACCGACAGATGCTCCCCTCTACCCCTCTTCAAAGAGAGGCAGAGGAGGAAAAAGAGACTTATGAGTTTAGAAGGAACTAAACTACTTTAATGAAATATTAATAATAAAATAAGAAGAAATAATGAAATATATACAAAACTGTATCAAGCTCCC
>VUYV01000144.1:781798-885446 GCA_008711295.1 Anarhynchus alexandrinus
GGACAGGAACTGGATTCCAGATCTGCATTCAGGATCGGGATCACAGGCAGACGAACAGGGTCCTCCTCAGACATCGGCCATTGAAGGAAGAGAGAGCTGACCCTTTGATCCCTCAGCTTTTATACTGAGCATGAGGCAGATGGATGGAATACCCTGTTGGTCAGGTTTGGGTCACCTGTCCTGTCCGCTCCTCCCCACAGGTGGGACCCCACTATGCTTTTCCGCTTCCGACCTTCCAACAGGGCAAATATATAACAGCCAAGTTGGTTGGCCTTGGCTGTTATGGCAATAAGTATAGGCAGAAGCCTCTCTGCATACCATGGCCGGGCATCAGCTATAAACAATTGGTCTTATCACTCTGAGAGAGTGAACATTGTCTGCACAATATGCTGTTAATTTCAGTAGTTAGAAGAGGCCCAGCTAAGAAGCGAAGTTACTGAACAAAATTGGTTCTGTTTTACCTCAAACCAAGACATTGTCACAAAAAAAAATACATGGTAAAAGATGGATGATAAAGAAAATGTGGCTGCAAATTAGAACACAGTGTTTGATAATTCTCAGAGGTGTGCAGCATGAGATCTCAATTCCCAAATAACTGTTTACATTGCCACTGTCACTAGCACAACTACATGACAGCAACAACAGATAGTCGAGTGTAGATGGGGTTCCTCCTAGCCACCCAGATGACATCCTCCTTACTGATGTTTTAGAAGAAATATCACATGCAGCAAAAATGGAGCTAGGGAACGATGTGAGGCATGGAAGAGCACGCCTGCCTGGAGAGTCCCAGAAGACCCCAGCCCATGCAAAGGTGTAGTGGAACACAGTCCAGCAGCAGAAGCCTTCCAAGAGCTCACTGTCCCGTGGCCAAGCTCTGCTCTGGTTTCAAGAGGAGTACAAGGTTGCTGCCTGCCTTCATGGTACAGACAGACAAGTCTCCTAACCGCTCCTGAAACTTGTTTCTCTCCATGATTGCAGTTTCCCATGACAACCGTGTTTCTCCACAGGGACACTATGCTTGGCTGCCAAGAGATGGATGTTTGTGAGTGCAGAAATTTCACAGGAGCTGGACCTGCCCCCAGCAGATGGGAATGGTTTGGGTGCTCATGGTGTCCAAAGTATGTACAAAGCCTTCACTTTCCCCAGTCCATTTTTCCACGTTTGAAAGAAGCAACAACCAAGACTCATTGCAAACAGAAAAATTAAACTTCTTTTGAATTTCAAAACAGAACAAACAAGCTATCACTTTCTCTTAAGATAATATCAGGAGCCTGCAAAAACAAGGATGAGCTGTGCGTGTGTACCCATCTCGACTCTGTGGGTGGAACACAAAAACCGGAATCACAAACGCGCACCGCGCGTTACAATAATTTTGTTGACAGAGATCCGGCTGCTGCGCTACCCCACAGACTCCCCACATCAACCGTCGGGACATCGCCATGAAAAACAGGATGGAGGGAAGAGCTCTGGCTGCTTGGCCATGCCGGCAGCCGCAGCGGGGTCTGGGAGGGGGGGATGCTGCGGGTTACCTCCTCACGGGGGGCTGTGCTGCCCTGGCCCATGCCTTCCCATTACACACCCCGCTTTTGTGCGCCCCGGCTTGCCGGAGGTTGGGGGAAGAGAGCCGCACGTGTGCGGTGGGTTTGTTCCCTTCATTACCATGCAGACAATATTCGGCTGTTCTCAAGGAAGGTCTGGGATCCCTGCTCTTTTTCCCAGGCTTTCTTCTTGCCCATGAAAAGAAGAAAAAAAAAAAAAACAACGAGGAGCCTGTTCGGCTCCGTCTGGCCAAGCCGTGGGCTGACAGTGATGTCACGCCGAGCCCGGCAGTGACTGGCTGTAGCCAAACTGGTCATGCTCTGTCCAGGCATGGCGCGGCCACCGGCCACCGGCCACCTCACACCTCGGCCCCCGCTGCCGCCACACAAAGGCTGGGAGGAGAGCGGGGGGAGCATACAAGGGCGAACAAAGCTCCAGCCAAGCATGAAGCTGAAGGGGATGTCCCCCTCGGCGGCATGGAGATGGCTCCCAGCCCGCGCTCCAGCGCCACTTCCTGGCTCAGGCCGGGGCGCCCGCCCGGGGCGGCGGAGAGGAGGATGGGGATTATTATTAGCTGGTGGAACGGGGTTTTGTGGAATTGGGGCTGGCGGGGAAAGTAAGGGCAGAAGGAAGGAAACGAGATTTGTTTTGTTCCGCAGGGTGCAAGGCCAGATCTCGGCTGATGTAAATCAGTATAGTCTCTCATCGCCTTCAGGGGCGGATACATTTGAATATATATCAGCACAAAAGGCGGTCCATGATGTCAGATAACTGGAGGCAGTTTACCTCTACAGCTGTTGCACAGTTCTTTGTTGGACAATTAGTAAACTAAATGTCTACTAACACCTATTCAAACAGAAACATTTAGGCAGTGGGTTTAAATCCAGATTGCCCTTTTTTGTCATCTTATGACATTTCATTTTGCCTAAAAAGTAATTGTTATTGTCAAATTTTGAAAAAAAAGATCCTTAGTCAATCCTTTGGTGATTGCTTATAATCGACTTTTCAGTTTTAATTTTGAAAATGAGTAAATGAGTTACATTCTTATAACTAGAGACAGGATACCACAGAAAGACACTTAATAATTCTCAGGCTTGTTGTGTGATCCCAACAGACACCTGACATAGAAAGGTCTTACTAAATATTTGAGGTTCCTTCAACGTGGAAGGCAGTAAATACAGGATTTGTGTTTGTTAACTAACCTGTTAAGTAGCTTTACATTTTCAGTCTTGTTCTGCCTTCACTCAGCCCATCAAAGGCTGACTCCTGGGGTGACACATCCAAACACTTTGTTGTTGCTCACAAGAGTTACAGCCTCTTGACAGACCCGGGGAGCGGGGAGGGGGATGCAAAGCAACGGAAGCTTGCAGCTTGTTTTCAGAGGGGCAAGACACTGAAGGCATATAACCAGATTTTTCCAAGAAAATATTAGACCTTAAGTGAAAGGGGAGGAGGATGAACGGAAAGGATTAAGCACTCCGTGTTATCTGAAACACCTCTCCCCTTAAAACCGGATCAGCTTCCGAAGTACCAGTCACCTTTCAGATGCAACTTCCCAAGATGTGGTGTCATTTAAACCGGCATAATAGGTGTCTGACAGCATGCAGTTTCTTCCTTTTAAACGCCTTCCAGAGTCTTGAGTTTGAAACGTGCTTTATTTAAATTCAGTCTAATTAAAAGTTGGAAATTAATTCACTAATTGTTAATTATAATGGAAATAAGTGCCCAGATACTTGATCTGCATGCCTTTATACTCATTAAAACATAAAGTCAAAGTACAAATAAACAGTAAAGCCCTACTTAAGTAAACCCGTGCTTATCACCCAGCAACACAAATATTCATTAAAAAAAGCCTTCCCCTCAAGTTTTTCATCAGCCTTTTTAAGTGCTTCCAAATACATTTGTAATCTTCTTTCTATTACAGGCCATTTCCCAAGAGTATGCAGGTGCTGCCTACTTCTGCAGCTCAATGACACAAAGTGCATGCACATAAAGCGTAATGAACATTTTCATTCAGGAGATCAGAAGTTGCCTCCCAGGCAGTTCAGTCTCTCATTTCCAGGAATTGGCATCTGGAGATTGACACATAAAAAAATGATGAAGCCAAAACTGAGATATTACAGCAAACCCATGCATCCACTAGTACATGCAGGGTCTGTCTCTCTTTACCTTGGTATATCTCATACATGAACACGCACCTGTGTTCATGACAGCAGGAATTGTATGCAGTAGAGGGACTACAATTGCACCAGTAAAATCAGAAATTAGAAGTGCCTAGAAAAGGGAAAGGATTTCTCTATTGAAAAGTAAAACTAAAAATAAAATAGCTGGAGAATTCCATGAGCCTGCCACTGTATGTTTTTACACAAAATGGAAATGGGGAGAGGAATGTTTGGGGTTGATTTGCTATTGAAAAGAAAATTAAAAAATAATAACCTAGAAAATTGGACAGTCCTCCCCTAAGCAGTTTTCTTTTCTAATTAAGTTGCCTTCACCATTAGACTTTTTTCTTTTTCTATAGCAACAAGCTATGTTGTAAGACCTCTCCCTTTTAGTTAATGGTACTTTTAATCTCAGGGCTTTGCTCTTCACTACTTCTAGCTATCGAAGACTACAATTAGCACAAGGTGTTGCCTGCAGTCCTGTGCTGTTAGGATTCTCGCTAAGACTTAGCAATTCACAGTTTAACTTGATTTTACCTTACTGCCAGTAATTCCTTGCCAAAGCCACCTCCCAGCCATGAAATCTGAAAACTTAACAACAGCAACTTCTTCAAGGCTTGAATCTCTAGTCCTGTTCCGGGGGATATCCAAAGCAACGGCACCTCTGGTATTTCTTCTGCCACCCCCAGTTTTTCACTGGGTCCCCTATTTACAAAGTCAAGAATTGCTTGAGCTGTAATTTTGAACAAGTAAACACTTCAAGCAAGATACAGAAAATGTGTCGAGAGAGGAGGGAGATGAGGCCTGTGAGCTGCCACGCGGCTTTATCTACTCTGTTATCGTGCTTACAGTTGTCTCCTGTATTGTAACAATATTTCCTATGCAAAAACTACCCAGTTTTGATTCTGTTAGTGACTGAAGAGCAGCAGAACAAACGGAAGATCTTGAGAACAGATTACGTTCAAAGAAACCACAAAAGACTTAAATAGGGCACTATGCTACTTGTGAATCCTGGTTTGCTCTGGTAAAAATTGTAAACTATGCTAAAAAAAAAAAAAAAGAGAAAGAAGTAAAACCTTCATAGGCTTCCAGAGACAAAAGAAGGCATCTATCTGAGCTTACATGAATATGTGTTTGGTTGTTTTTGACAACAGTGTTTTCTGTTGCTGGGGAATAAACATTTCCAGTTCCAGAGAAGAAACCTTCACACTTCAGAAAGGCAGAAGGAAGAAGAGGCTTTTCATTCTGCTGCGAGATGCTGGGTTTTGTACTTGTTTTGTGTGTGGGGACCCAAGCTTTCATGCTGATGGGGAAGTAAAATAGTTCTTTATGGAGTATTTTATAAAGGACTATCAATCATTCCAGTATGAGGCTGAAGCAGAAGGGGAGCAAAGGAGAGGTCATGCACAAAAAAGGTTGTGTTTCAAGCCACGCAACGAATGGAGATTTGGCTGTGGGAAAGGAGATCCACATTCATGCGGACCCTGAACTTGGCCTTACAGAGCAGATAAGTGCTGATTGTGCCCGCAGTGTCCTCTCGCTGAGGTCTACCACCTATAAAATAAATCCTGTAACGAAAGCAGATCACCTCATAATGCAGTGCTGGAAGGGGTTGATTCATCTAATATCTCTTGCTTACAAATGTACTGCAGGGTTACCATAGTTCAGGCAGCCTCATTAAAAGCGGTGCAAAACACGCAGAGCCTGAATGGAGATGAAATAAAAGCCCTATAGATGGCTGTTACACATAATCCCATTTGTTACTATGCTTCAGGCAAACAAAGGAGCACATTGTTTATAGAGCCGCTTTCTGGCAGCAGCAGGACAAATTCTTATATGATTCTAGTGAATATTTTACAACATTCAACAAAACGAAGAGTGCGCCTTCTTCATAACGCCAGTAATTCATAACTGGGAGAGGGATGAAGGCAGAACAGAGAGAGCGAGAGTAAAAAAGTGAGATCAGGTAATTAGTAACAGCTGTACAGGGAAACGGAAGCTCTTACCGATTCTGAGCACCCCGAGACCTGCGATGGAAAAGAGAAGGCATTTTTTTCATGATTTTACATGCATGGCACATAGTATATGTAAAGTTTAGAATCTATTCCCTAACCACTAAATTCAAGGGGTTTATAATTTTGCATGCCAGTGGGTGACAAAGTCTCACTAAGTTTGGATAGACAAAAATAAGAGGATATTCTTGAAATAAAAGTTGGCCAGACGCTGAAAACCACAATGGCAGGCAGTGAACGAAGCAATGAATTTAAAAAGTATAGGAGCTGCCTAGTTACACCATGAAAACATTTAAAATAAAACGGCTATTTCTAGTTCTACATTTGGCATATATGTGAAGGCTTTTTTCCGCCCTAACAAATGAATGGAAAACATAGTTTGCAGTCTACGTATTATTTGCTTTCTCATACCCTGGGTTAAATGATGTACATGCAGATTTAACAGGGACCTCAGTGGAGTCACACCAAATGCTAAGCAGGCCAACCTAAGTGTCAACCTAGCCAATTGGCACCCATGAGGGCACCCATGAATTCACATTTTTCACCACACTTTGCTTTCTCTTCTAGGAACTATGCCTTCAAGAGTACACTCTCATCGCTCATATGTGTGAACAAAACAAGAATCCTGAATTCGGACTTCTAAAAAGACACTAAACACTTCTTATGGTGGCATAAACGGAAAGGTGGTTTTTATGCCTGAACACAGGAAAAGCGTGGAGATTATTCTTCAAGCTAAACATGCAATACATCACACAGAGCTAAACCCTTGGCAATTTAAGGACAGGGCACTGCTCTGTCACCCCGCCTACAATCATACAAGGTGTTAGAAAAATTTGTCACTTGAAAACCAACTTCAGAAGAGGGGGTTCAGAGACACAGTCCAAAAAAAACCCTATCATGAGGTGTTGTTTAGCAGCAGTATAATAACAGTCATCTTCCTGCAGCTGAAGCAAGAGATTTCCACCTCCCCTGGTCATGACAAGACTTACCCCAGCTTAGAGGCGAAGGGGCAGGGTGTCTCTCACATCGCCTTGGCTCTCCTTCGGGAGGGGAGAGCAAGGCAAAGAGACCCTGAATGTGGTTAGGGGCCTCAAAAGGGAGTCAACGTATCTGCAAAGGAAATGGCACGCTGTGAGGCCCCGGCTGTTAATACTATCTTTGTCCCGTGAAGAGAAGTGGCAGCAAAACACAGCCTGGTGTAATGTAAAGATGTGAAGACAGCACTAGGGCACATATGCAAATTTCTGTGGGAAAACATCCCCTCGGAGGCATTGAGAAGCACTGACATGTTTTCACATAAATCATTAGGTAAGACAGGATCCTATTTTTCTGCCCAAATGGCACCCCAGAAGACAGGGGGAGCTGAGGGCCACCCCTCTTCCCTGCACAACCAACCGTTTTTGCCTCTACCCAGCTGATCACACAGCAATTGCTTTTCTGTATCATTATACGAAAGCAGCAAACACGATTAGGATCTAGAAATACTTTCTCTCATAAGGTGTTTATTGTTTGTGTATCTGGGGTAAATACTGACAATCAGGATACAGGAAGAGCCACGTTCAGATTTCCTAATTATTCATTTTTCTGGACTCTAAGTTCCCAAAATTATTTGAAGCACTGTTTGTGTCGTAGGCAGCTAATATATTCAAGAATAAAAACTCCAGTGGGCTGGATTTCTGCTGCAGCGGGGACGTCTTATGGACTAAGTGAGTAAATAGACGCAGCGAGTGAGTGGGAACTTTTTTGATGGTTTTGATGGGTCAAAGCTTAATTGCTGGTATATTCTGAAGGATGGACTCCACCAAAAACTTGATTTGAACTGATACTATGGAAAATACAAGTAATAGCTGACATTTAGCAATTGAATAAAAGAGGAAATATGATTCAGTGACAGGGAAAAACACTGGGCCTTAGATGGGTAACTTAAAAATCCTGAGTAGAGAGATGGGCTGAGGAGAGGGGTGGTGGCCACCACTGCAGTGCGTTACTGCAATGAGCAGAGGCACCTACTGGGCAACCAGCGGGTCTCCAGCACCAGCGCCCACATCCGATGGAAAACCACATGGATCCGCACCCTAACGAACCCAAAAAACGTGTTCTGCTCTCCCCTGCTGCCCCGCCAGCCTGCCGCCGACCCGCTCCCCAGGCAAACGTCCTGCTCCTGCTCCTCCTGCCCCGGATGGGACCCAAGAGAAACCTCGGGTCTCCTGGTAATAGGAATCCCTCCATCCCTACAGCCTCACACGGCCACACACGCTACGAATAACACACTCCACTTCCCTCGTGGGTCACTCTGAGGGGAGTGCTTCACCCATACAAATATTTAGCAACAGTTTTCAGCAGAAAATTCCCAGAATCACATTGGATGGGACTGGGGGCTGGGGGCAATATAAGTGATTAATGGGTCCTCTGCAGAACAAAACCTCCTCAGCTCTGTCACAAGATAGTTGCTATGGTTTTTTGACACCGCTTAGCAGCAATTCGCTTGGGGGGAGGGATTGGAGGAGGGGAGAAACACAAAAAATACTATAGAAAAATCCTCCATTGTACGCTAGCAATTATTCTGAGCAAAATCCTGTGCCTGTCTAGAATTTCAAGCTCTGTATAAATACTTTCAATTAGATTTAAAAAAAAAAAAAAAGAAAAAAGAAAACACCAAAAAAAACCCAAATGAGGAGACTTTGTTAAGAACAGACAGCTTGAAACATGTCTTGTTAGCTATCAACAAAGTCTGTTAGAAATGTTGGAAGGTTTCAGCTAGGTTGATGTAAAAACAACATCAAATATCCCCTCCTGTGAGACTAAGTTAAATGTTCTTTGCAGTGACTCAATTAAGACTAGGTAAAACGCACGCTTCATTGCAATCAGCTGCAACAACATCAGAATCTTTTAGCGGGATATTTTACCAAAGTCTCAAGTTTCAACTGGTTTAAAAACACTTTGTGGCACATGGCAGTTTTCATAGGTGTAAAATATTCTAATATATGGCACCAGTTCTGCCTGAAACATCCAACAAAATAGGAATGAGAAGTTGGCCAGGGAAGACTTTTCAAAGCGTCTAAAAATGGATGCTTCCCATTTTATAAGGCATAAAAAAGCCAGAGCAGCATGCGAGAGTTTTAAGGTACCCTACCCATCTGCAAGAAGAGTCTTTCTGCATGTATTTTGAGCGACACAGCTATAGGCTTTTATCACCACCCCCACATGAAGGAAGATCCTGCTAGACTGAATGCTGGAGATTTTGGGTTCAATGCTTATACAAGAGCCTGGAGAAACCGCCGTCCTTTAGCAGCCTCAGCCATTTCTAAATTGTCTTGTAAGCTCCAAAACTCGCAAGATGCAGAGTGCCCCACCTCCCTAGAAAGATGCTAAGGATTGTCCATCTGTAGTCAACAAACATCAAACCAGAAGACCTCGGAGCACAATTCATTTGGGTTTGTGCGCTTAAGTCTGTCAGTATGCGTTTTCGTGCCTTAAATCAATGCTATAGAGGCAAACATCCAGAGTAGCTTGGAAGGGGAAGCAGGATAGCAGTGTTACCATGTCACTCTGGGCTACAGGGAGAATTATTCCAGGAAAAGCCGTATGCTGATACAGCTGCTCTACTACTGCGACCTGAGTCTGCTTGTTCGGTTCCAGGTAGGACTCCACTATGTCACACAGAAATATTTTCTAGGTATTTTTGAAAACCCATTCCTGAATCTCAAGTAGGATTATTCATTACTTTATTAATCAATTCATCGCCTCACTAATTCCACTGCTCCAAAGCCAGTTTTTAGCAGCTGATCACTTGGCCCACATGAACTATCAAAAATCATAGATTATATAGAAGAAACAAAGCTGCTGCAGTGTATGCATTGACATGTACTGCGTTGGACAGGCAAGTGTCAAACTTTATAGCATGTGGGAGAAGTTCTTGAGAATTTCTTAACAGTTTTCAGTGGAAAATGCTGTGTCAATACCAGAACTTCTTATATAAATGTAACAGTGCCAATGAAAATTTTAATTTAGAAAGTTGTTCAGTTCCAGGGTAGAAGGAGAAAGCATAGTCAACACCACGACAGACGCACAGTAAGTGCTTGAGGGGGAGGGTGGCAGGCTCAGGTGCAAATCCCCACTTTGCATATCTCCCTGCCTAAAACCTCAACAAGGTCTTGGTTTTATTCCAGTGGGAAATACTGAAATCTCAGGATGCTTTTCAGGATAGGAAAAACTATTTTTGCCCAGCTCCACATTTGAAACTTCTCCAGCTTAATTATTCCTGATGTCTGAGTGGTTGCTTTAAAATCCAACAAAGAGTTTATAGGGTACCAGAAAAAAGTGTCCAATTTTCTTACCCAGTGCAAGCTGGAAGACGCGATGGAGGAATATTTCAATAATTAGCTGTAAAACATTTGACAGGTAGATTCAGATCACAACTTGATAGAAATACAGATAACTGAAGAAATTTTCCAGACAGTCGTTCGTTATAGCTCTACCACTGAAGGCAACATAAATTACACTTAAAAAGCTCTAATTTGGCCACATCTGTTAGCACATCCATGCTCTTTCCACTGCTTCACTCAGTGCTTGGGGCTGGGGTTTGCCCCATTCCCAGTGGTTTTGCTTTCAACATTTTTGGCTTTAAGCGATTCCCTTGTTATGATTTCAGTCATCCACCTACTGCATGTTCCATCCTACTTGTGACCACTGTCCTGATACCTGCTTTTGCAGAAACTGATGTACAGTGCTCAGTAGCAATGTTGATTCAAGCACACTGCTTTTGCCATTCCCACAACCATCATAAACTAAGCGTAAACATTATGCATAACCATTAAGATGGTTAACATTTTTGGTTATTTCTTCTCTGAATTTCTACAGTTGTGATACTTCACACACAGTATGAAAACAACATTCATTTTACACTAGGCTTCTTTGCAGGCCAGCAAATAACAAAACTGGTAGAATTCCTAGGTAGGATGTTCCTCCAGCAGAACAAGAAAGGTGGGGCTGACAGATGAATTATCTAAGGCAATATTTTCTTGTTGAAAGCTGTAGTGGTAAGCAGATAAAAGCTAGCGTTCAGCTTTTGGAAAATAAGGAAGGAAAGCAACTAATCTTGTTTAGACAGTTACAGTCCCTTTCTTCATTGACATTGTCATAGTTCCTCTTGACTGGGCATAAGAGGGACTTCCAAGAGGTTTTCTTTAGACCGATGTGACAACTCACCTTCTTGAGATTGCCATTTCCACAGAGGGAACTTACATGACAGTGTTAAACTAGATACTTATCCTTGATGCTATGCACTCATCATTTGTCCACACAGGAAATGGACCACAAGGGACTAAGTGTAATTAGTTACCTATTTCTGTCTTTAGACAACTTAAGTTCATCACTTCAATTTTACTAACAGTATGTTCACTCAGTGCTCATCTCCTCCAGTCATTTCAATTTCTTCAGGCTGGCAAGTGAAAAACAATAGAAATGATGAGATCACATCCAGACACTTCTGAGTGCCCCAATCTAAAGCAATTAACGTTGGCCTCTGGATGCACCTTCACTTTAGCTTGGATCAGGAGCACACCTTTGAACAAACAGAGTTTACTGATCATCCCCACTTAATGTGCTTTTATTCATGTTGTAGAGTGCTCTTGGAAAGTGCTCTTTCAGATGCAACCGCAGTTGGCAGCTGCAGTTCAAGTGTACATCCAATGTCCTCCAACTGCTAATGAAATGTGCAGCAGTCACATCAGCTCCTCCAGCACTGACTCTGCTGTCAATGAAGGCACTCCCATTAGGCTGCAGTACCTGTTAATGCAGACATAAGCTCAGACAGTTAACTCCAGGAGAGAATTAAAGCACAGAAACTAACTGGAAGGAGACACCAGCCTGCTTAGGGATAGATCTTTGGTGTCACATCACTTTTCTGCTGGCTAGCTGAGCTGGACTCTGAGGATCCCTTCCATAGGCTCCAGGTTCTTCCCTGGATGTGGGCTGAAACCTGCACCTACCGCAGGGTTCAGGATCCATCAAGTGACATGGCCTTTAGCAGACAGCAACCATTTAATACCCAGAGAAAGTGTGCTACATGGCAGTACTGCTACAAAGAAGTAGCAGTACTGCCTTCAAAAAATACCTACCTTCAAAAACTAGAAGTTAAATCCTAGAATATTTGAGAAATGACTCTCTTTGTCTACATGCCTCAAGTTTAATTGTAGATAAATGAGAAGCTTTTTACTCCACTAGGTGGTGTAATTTGTCTTTCTGCCAAACGCGACCTTACAAATACTCCTCCTAATCCTTCATTCAAGATGCGACACAAAACACCATAGGAAAAGTGAAACAGGAATCCAGTCTACACAAGTCAGCAACTTTATCAGGTCATGCCTCTGTGGCATTTTCTATGATTCCTTAAAAAAGCTTCTGTCAGGAAAGGATAACTTACCTTTATAACATTCCTAGATCCATGAAGGAATAAAGTAGAAATCTGAAACAAAAATATCATTGCCGTCCTCTATTTCCCCTTACACCCAGGTGCCATGTAAGCTGTTCATGTGGTTTATCTCGTGATTTTTACAGTGCAACATTCCTAGAAGCTCTCCCCTTGGCTTATGTCCGAGTGACAAGATGATGCAGTCAAACATACTCCTGGATCTTTCTTGGCTTGCACTTGCGCAAGTATAGTTACACACAGGAGCAGCAGAGAACGCTAGCCTGCGTAACAGGGTGTATCTTGGAGGACATGCCCTGGCTAAATTTAACCCTGGTGGATATATCCATCTGGCTGAAACAAAAACAACCCTCTTGGCTGATGTCATCCAACTCCTGACTTCAACTGAAGACCAGATTAAAAAACAGTATGTCTGGATCATAGCTTGCTCTTTAGACGTTTGTAGGCACTTATTTCTTCATGCTCACTAAGTAACATCTACTGGCACACATACACAAAAAAAGAAATCTAGGGAGCAAGGGAGCAAGATGCCCAACAACACAAACCCAGCACACCACTCTTCCCAGAGTTCTGTAGCTACTAATCTGCCATGTGGTTCAGCTCTCCCTGAAGCTCAGCAATGAAGAAGTCCTTAATGGAAGAATACAACTAGATCATTTTTATAGTGTTTCCAGGAAGTCTTGTAGGTATTAAGCTCAAACAGAAGTCACAGAAACAAACCAGTATGAGAAAAGAGACAGTTGTTCAAAGCACAAGAGTGAACTGAACAAAACCCATCTGGCAAATTGGAGGAAGCTCAGCTATCAGCTGCAATTGCCCTTATGCTATCCGCCCACAGCTTTGCTTGCTTGCCCTTGGAGAACAGATACTGGTAACAGAGGCATTTTTTCATGAACAAACCCATGTGAAACGCAACCAAGAAACACATCCAACACAGAGGGAATCATCAGCTTTCAGCACTGAAACTTTCCGGTACTTCCTCACAGTCACAGTCTGTACAGAACCCACATTAATTCAGGTTATTTACATATCCAGATATATTTGCGATCAGCCAGAACAAATAGCTCTAAAGAGTTTACATGCCCACCATTCCCTCTCCAAGCACAGAATTTAAAATACAGGACTGCCTATGGTGCATTATTAATGGCATTTCTAAACATTAGTACCACTGGAGGATTTGTTTCTGAATGCAAATTTAACAAACCAACCATTTCCTCTGTGGATGATTGATGCATGACAAATCTGAGGTATCAGCGTCTACAGCTGTGAATACTACAGACTTAGCAAATTTGTCTAGAAATATTCTGCTAAATATTTCAAGCTTGGGTGGAAACAAAAACAGAAAGTTCCTCAACAGCTACAGTAAAGGCTTTAATCTCATGAAAATAAACAGTTAGCACTTGGATTTGTCTCATACCACTTCTACAGCTCCAGTTAACTCTGGAATAATATTATCTAGAGTCGGGTCTGTATGGTATTATACTGACCAAAGGTTCCAAAAGCATAGCTCTTGAAGTGACAGAAAAACGGGTAAAGGTCCTTCTTGGTAATACATACTAGACAAATGGCCGCCTTAATATTATCATCTTGTGGACACATTTAATCACAAGAATTACAAGAATCACAAGGAAGAAGTGGTCTGTGCAACTGTAAATTCATACATGTGATAATTTTCACATTAAGTACTAGACTGCTCTATGACAAAAGAAACCTGAGAAACACCATGTCAAGTGCATGTTTACTTGTGCCGCACAGAGAATGTGTAAGCTCTGTCCAATTAGTGATGTTGATTAATTTAAACCTGATGTATGTTCTGATTCAAAATCTCACAGCAGGAGTCTTCTTGATAGCAGTGTACATAGCTCTATCATAGGAAAAAAGCTCTTTGTGATGAGCAAACACACACATTCTGAAAAAATGCAGTAAGTATTTACAGGATGGAGGTTTGTGTTCCATTAAGTCACTTTGATGCTGTGGTTAGAATATGCCCCTAAACAGAGGCAGTTCTAAGGGGTTAAGAAGGAAAAGGAAATTTGGCACAGGGAGATACCTAACACTGGCATCGCATCAACAACATAACTGCACTCCAGTCTCACCAAATGCAGGTTTTGCAGATTTCAGTTTGCAAATTGTGACAGCAGATGGTTGAAACCTGTCCCATGCAAATCCCATGCCTGAAATGGCATTGCCTACATTTACACACCCTGAGAAAAGAGACTTGGATTTCCAAAGAACTGAGTAAGTAAACTCTAATACCACATACTTGGATGCCTGTTACAGAGGGTACAGGACACTTGAAACAACAGCAAAGTATCTGGCCATTATTACATAGCCAATAAACTTTTATTTAGATGTGGAAGGAAAATACGCTTACAAGAAGACAGATCTAGGAAGATTGATTGCTCCCCTGAAACTCAGAGAAGTCCCACAGGCTCCCAGTCAGGTTCCATCAGTGCTTGAGCGAAAGGATGAGCAGGTTCTTTAAATCACACGCTAAAGTCAGTATCAGCATAAATTGCACGGAGACTTCATCTCCACGTTGCTTCCCGATTGACACAATCTGTGTATGAGGAGTAATCCAAATATTGGATTGCGCATATTTGGCAGGTCTTGCACCCCTCTTCACAGACAATGGTTTTGTCATAACTCACAATGAAGTTACTGTAATACTGCTCAAACAGTGTACTGTGTGGCACAGACAACTGCTTGGCCACTTCATATAGGCTTTCTGGCTTCAAGTCTTCAATGCCGTAAGCTTTAGTAAAGATGTATTCTAATTTCCAGTTTGATTCATTTTTCTTGTTGGCATCTCTGAGGTCCAAGTAAAACTGCCAAAGATCCTACAATTAAAAAAAAATAAAAGAAAAAGAAAAAATAGGCATGGCTGTATTGCTTTCTTCCCTGCTTCATTAAGTCTCTACAGTGATATATTGATTAGGAAGCTGTCACTCCTCATTATTCACAACTGAATAGAAGGTCACGTCCCACCCCAAGAGCTGGGCTTACACCCAAAGCTGGTACTTGCAGTGCAGTAATGGTAGGGGGATGGGGAGGAGAAGAAAAAGGAGCCACAAAAGGCAGCAGTGGCAGTGTTAGAGGTCTTTCCTGTCCAAACTGTAAACCAAACTCCACTGTGCTCATGTCTGCTTTAGGAGTGGGGCAAAAGGATGAGAACCAGAAGTTTGTTTTCTGAGGGCGCTGCTTGAGGAGCAGAATGGACAGAAAAAGAACGGCCCAGGGAGAACTTAAGGGAAAGGGAGAGATGGAGATGCAGGAGTGAAATCTGCACAAGGAGCAGCCTGTATTAGCATGGGTCTCCAGAGAGAAACCCCAGTCCCCGTCAAGCTGCAGGATGCATTGTCACTGAACTCAGCGAGGTCAAGATTTTACCCTGAATTACAGAGAGAATATCCAAGGTATTCAGAGCCAAAAATAATTATACAGGATTCACTTTATCTCCAAAAATCACATGAGACTACAGAATAGAAATGTTCTACTTTTTTTCCTTCTAAATTTATCTATAATTTCTCATTAAAAGTATACACTCTATACAGTGAAGTGCGTGATTACAAAAGACATCACATGGTTAAAAGTGCTTTTCTTTATCTGCTCTTCTACACCCTTTAGAAGCATTTCATGGTGTGCATCCCAAAGCTCAGGCTACCACCAGCAAACAACATTGGTATGTAAACAAACCGAGGATTTAGGTGAACCTTTTTCACTGTTGCAGAGATCCCTGCAAAGAGTTTTAGAATTCTGCCCAGAAAATTTCTGACTGTCTTTGATTCTACATCGTAAGAATATTCCATAGAGAACAGGAAGTACTGGGTAGTCCTGCAGGCACAGAAAGACTGACCAAGTTCTCTTTCAGATTTCATTTCTTTTGCCCAGGAAGAAAAATAATGAGTAAGCACCAAAGTTCCACCAATAGCCATAATACTACAAAGGCTGACATCTCACTGTAATTTTTAATGATACTATATTTAAGGTCTTAAACAATGCTTAAAAATCTTTACTTACCAGCAAGCTATAATCAAGAAGATCATATTGATACAATCTGACACCGGGGTTATTGGATTCCATTTGCCATACACTCTTCACTGGGGTTACAGCAGGTGCCACAAACAAGGAATTTACTGGTTTTTCTGCAGGAAGAGGGAAAGCGAGGAACCAGTTTCCTTTCAAACATTTATTTCTCAAGCAAATGTTTTTTTAGAGAACCAACACAGCAAGAACGAGAGTAACTGGCTTAGATACGTTAGCATTTTTTTTTCCCTGGATTAACTATAGAACTGTGAACTCCTTCTATACTTCCACCAGATAGACCAAAATCTGTGTAGAATACCACAGTACAGATCTCAGTGCGTACCAGTTAAGTTTGTCAATACTAGAGGCTTCCCCTCAATTCAACTACCTGTGTAAAGTGGTCTTGCCGTTATGTAAGGTCTCTGTATTTTGCATCTTTCTACGAAGAAATATTCAAAACTTTTAGTTGCTGTCTCCATGCTATATTTTACATGTTGCTTTATGTGTTTTTTGCTTTATGTATTCATGGTGTTATTAGAAACACTAGGGTATCACCATCTGACCCTGACTTCATGCATCTAGACCAGCCCAGCACCTAGTATGCGAACACCGATCTTTACAGCAACTGAAACATGAGGATGTATGCGGATTTTAATTAGACATAATATGCAGGTAAGTACATTGAGAGGTTCTCTGTGGAACAAAAAAGAAGCCCTAATTATTCCTTTGCCTGACAATATCACAGCAGTGAAATCACAAGGTCAGTCTCTAGATATAAGCAGAAGCTTTGAAAGCTTGGAAATCAGTAGATTCTTCTGGAGAAGGTAAACCTGAACTCTGTATCTCAGTACACTGATGTTGGCTACAATATTACTTATATCTTGAATTCTCTGGAATTTTGTCAAGAGGAAAATGACACGAATGGAAGGCATCCTAAAACTGTACAGATAAAAAAAACCCTGTATATAGCTACATGCAATTTCACTGTTTAAATTAATTCCATGATAATGCCATGTAAAAAGGTAAATTATTTAGAATACTGTTACCCCAGTCAGCATTTTGAGCATTGCTTTTACGAGTTCATATAAAACATAAATAAAGAGCCAATTAATATTTGGGTATTTTACATAAACCAAAGCAAACTGACCTCTCAACTGTTCTATGGTACAGACACAAATATTTAACCAGTTACTTGTTAGAGATCTTCTGTTAGAGATGTTAGAATTCTCCATACAGCCATGCCCATGCTTCAAAATAAGGGATTTCAAAGCAATAAACAAAACTTTCAAACCTGGGTGCTTTTCTTGAAGGGAAATTAGCTGATCTAAGAGATGCAACAGGCAGAGACTTTCTTTCCCCTGCCTCCTGCTTACCCTTATCTTAATTAACTTTGAAGCAGCAGGGAGCTCAGCAGAGAGGCACAGTAATGATGCAGGAAACACAAGAACATAGAGCATGTCTGGTTGGCCTGAGAACATTCCCTTTGACACATTACACAATAGCAACTGGCTAGTATAATTTGCCCATGTCACTGAGAGAGCAGAGAGGAAAGACTAGAAATTCTTGTCTACGCATAAGCATTCATTAAAAAAAAAAAAAAAAAGCTTGGGGGGCTTCTTCGGATTTCAAAAAAAATAGAANTTTGACACATTACACAATAGCAACTGGCTAGTATAATTTGCCCATGTCACTGAGAGAGCAGAGAGGAAAGACTAGAAATTCTTGTCTACGCATAAGCATTCATTAAAAAAAAAAAATAGGAAGCTTGGGGAGTCTCTTCTGACTTCAGTAAAAAAAAAAAGACAGTCTGCCTTGCAAGGTTCTCTTTGGAAAAAAAATGGAAGTGTGTAAGGCTTGAACTCTTGTAGATAAATAGCAGTATTTCCCAATTCCCTTTTTCAATTCTTTACAACAGAGGTTGACTACTAAGAACATGCAAGAAAGTATTAATTTGCTTTTAATCAAGAAGAAAAAGATGAAGGATTCAACAAGCATCATTACCTTCTTCATCCAGGAGGACCATGATACTATCTCTATGTGTATGTCCAAAAAACTGCCCCGCAATAACACTACTGTATTTGCGAAAAATCTTTACCAGTCTCTCATTGTAATACTCCCTGATAGCAGTAGTATTCCTTGCATATGGCAAGTATCCTATTGGTACATGTCCTATTATATATACCTAAGGAATTAGATACAGAAAGCACAATTAGCACCTTCATTTGAAACATAATTTTAGCTGTAGCTTAGAAATGGTTACCACAGTTTCACAATAATGCTATCTCAGAAATGGCATTCTGAAAGCTTTAAATCATGGCAGTTTTGTTATACAAAATATAAACATTAAGAATGCTTAAATTCATAATCAGAAAAAAATAGATTTTTTTTAGTTAATTCAGTATACTCTTGGGAAGGAAGTTTCAATAAATCTGTGTGTAATTTTAGGCCAAAGGAAAATCCATTATATCAAATGAAAAAAATAAGCTACTAGGGCAAGACTTATGATTTGGCATCTCAGGGGATAGTAAGAAAAACTGATGTTAGAATATTATAGAGCCTGCATGGTCAGAGAGTCACCAGAAACACTGGTTAAAAACCCCTCTGTCTGAGGTTGAGACTTGGTTCCAACTGCACACACCAACTGATACGCTGCAGGGTTTTATGAGGAAGGGAAATCTCTCCCTTCTCCCGACTGTAATACAATATTTTTAAAATTACAACACCATAGCAAAATGTAAACATGTTTCAAATTAAACACTTTTTCTGGTCAGATGATGATCCAATCCCCGCACCAATCAATCAAACATGAGACTACAATTTATAACCTCACTTGAAAACCTGAGTATTACACGACGATTTATTATAACACTCAAATCATAGCAATTGCTGCAGCTTGGCTAAGTTTTGTCATTGACAAACTCCTTTCTAATTTCTATTTTTGATACTTGTAATTACATAAAAATATAGAAAAAATATGCTAGCTTTTGTCTCAGGCCAAGGCTGCACATCTTAAAATTGAAGACTATGAGTAAAAAGAGTCATAAACAAAAGTGAAAGTACTAAGTATTCTCATTCTGGCTTCTACAGTATTTTACATACTAGGAAAGAAAAGGCATTTTACTGTATAATTTGAGAAACTGCATTCAACTATTTTATTAACTGATGTAGTATAATGTGCCTATTCAAGGAAGAATTATTTAAAAAATGAAAATTTGATTTTGCAGTATCTTTGGCAGCATTAATATTCTTGTAGAATCATGTTTATATTTTCATTGTCTCTACTTCTTACTTCCTTTTTTTTTTTCTTTTCAAAGTTTAAACAAATAATGCTGATGCATTCTGTTCACAGCCCCTACCTTTTCCTTCTTTTGTGAAGAGGTTTCCAGTATTCCCTCCAGCCAGGCAAACTGGTTGGCTGGGTCAGTGATATTCACAGTTACACTGTTGGGGCTGTAATATAAATTTGTGTTCAGACTGATTATCCTGAGTGGTTGAGAGCTATCACTGGACTCAAACAGCTGTGTGTAGAAGCCACCTGCGAAAATAAGACCAACATCATCCAAAAAATTAAAAGCTTAAAAGCACAACTTTAGAATGAAAATACAGCACTGACAAAATACCCAGCCTTACTCTTCCTAATAAAATAGAATATGGCATGTTTATTCAAGCAATGCATCACCTTATCACAACAGAACATCTTAGGAATCTGTTTTTAGCAACACTTTAGTAGGAGAAGTTGACACTGAATTTCTTATGAATTCTTGCCTGTAATTGTCTTTGTGTTTAGCTGACAGTTTTCAGATGCAATTATCCAACTGACATGCAAGAAGTGCCCCTTAACCTTTCTTCCACACTGAGAGATGCAGTAATTGTTAAAAAGTCCACATTTCTTGAAATACTGCAAATATACAGGTTCCTCCAAGAAGAACTGTTTTGAGCTTAGTAGCCTTGTACTTTGAAAGTCATTTAACTTCAGACTGGAATATGATGAAAAGTAAAGCTCACGTTTTTCAGTTCAAGCTCCTGAAACTCTTCATGGCATATAGAGCTTCTTCAATAGGTGCAATGTCATAGTTCATGGACTTCAATGGAGCCATGGCAACAGACCTACAACAATGTATCTTAAGATCTGTCCCTTTGAGTTTTATTTTTCCTAGGAGAGTTTCTACTTCCACTCTTACCCAGAACTCCTTCTCATTCAGGACACAAAACCACAAATCAAACTTTCAAATCCCTAATGTTTCAGTGGATTAGAAATTGGGTTCAGTCCTTTGCTAAAAAGATAAATCATAATTAGGATATCAATATTCTCCCAATTTTTTGATTTGGACACAAATATGATGCAATTAACAGTATAATCACCAAGACTATAATAACTCAAATATGTGCCTATCGATATGCTCTTAGATACATATATTACCAAAACAGAATCAACATTTCATAAATTTTTTTTACAACCAAATTTAAGTCTTCTGTGCATCACACACCTTTATCTAAAAAGTATTACGAGGTCTTGAAGGCAGTAAGATATTTCACATGCATTGGTACAAAGCCAATAATACTGCATGTTACAAGAAGCAGTAATTATTGCATCAGAAGAGAATACAGGTACCCTGAAAATAAGCATTGCTATTCAAAAAGACAAGTAACTTCTTCCAGGAGAAGCATTACAGATAATCCATTGTGTTGATCCATCCTATGAGACTTAGCTAAACAAACAGGACAAATCTATAGAAACATTAGTTCTCTAAGCCCTAGCTTTACAATGCATTACTGGCATATTTTACCTTTTCTGAAGGTATTGATTGCTTCATCAGTGAGCCAGGGTTTCCAGAAATCTGCTACAGCATTGTAAACTTCACTGGTAGTTACAGGAAGCTGATCCTATGAGAAAGCAGAACCTGCCTAAGTCTTACCATTCAGACACACAGACAAAAAAAAAAATCACTAAGTTATCCCACCTGACCTCTCACATAACACAAGTGTACCCAGTCATTACCAGGAGGAACTCAAGAAAGGAAAAAAAACTTCTGAATATCCAGTATTGCTGATCAGGAACAAATGCCTGAACTTAGTCAGAACTAACTGCAGGGCCTTGTTAATGCATTGGTAAACTAAGGCCAGAATTATTTCAAGCCTTAGGAGCACAGCAGAGCAGAAAACCAGAATACATTCTGCAAAATTAATAAATATATAAACTGAAGAGTCAAAGTCTAAAAATGAAGCCTCTTGGAGGAAAAGCTTGGAATAAGCTTCTTTTATAGAGGGTGAATTTTTCAAGCAACTTGGGGTTCACAGTGGCTCTCCAAAACTCCACTACAGCCCTCAGAAACGTTCTGGTGAAATTCACAAATATTCCACAATATCTTGTAGTTCTAGTACAACATAAAAGAAAAATTTTGTCAATGTTTTCTCCCACCGGCTCTAATTAGGACTGTAGCACTCTTCAGTCTGAGCCAAGCAATGCCCAAGCGCCACAGCCTGATAAGAGCCACGCTCTCATCTAGCCCTGACAGGAAGATCCCAGCCTGTCCTTGCCTTTCCCAAAATATCTGCTTGGATTCTTGGTGCTAGAAGAAAAAAAACACAGGTCAAAAATAGGAACAGTATTACAGTGCATGTTTTCTTAAACGTAAAATCTGACCTTTCTGAGATCTTTGAAACTAAACCTACGTTATTAAAGGCTTAGGCACTAAGTCTCTGTCTAGGAGCAGTGCAATCAGAAGTCTGTTCAGACGTTTGCTGCTTGCAGTGCACAGATACTAGTTATTAAGAAAGCTTTGAGCCATACCAGTTCAGCCAGAGCTAACAGTCACTAGCAGACGCAGCAAAACCTCATCTCAGATAAGAGGCTGTGTTATGGACTGAAGGCGGTTTGGACCCAGGCCAGTCAGTGCTCTGTGAACTTGAGGATTAGACAGCAGTTTGGGAATTTGTTTTAAGCAGGGGCAAGGACGTGAAACAAATGACTATGCAGAAAGACCGAGGTCACAATATACGATCTGAAAGGTACCCCAATGCTTGATTAACCTGAGTAGTATTTTTAATAGGCTCTGCAAGAACAATCACCCAAGACCGTTAAATTGTTAAGACGGACAGGTCAGAACACAATAAAGCGCGATAAAATTCCTCGGTGCATGGTGAGCACGCAGCTTTCACACTTGCTCTGGAACAGCATGCAGTGTGTGGCTTGCTCCACATCGCTTCCAGTCTATGGGACATTTGCCAAGCATGTCCATATGAAAAACAGAAATGTCATCAACAGCCAAAAAAAAAAAAAAATCCCAACCCAGCAACCTGAAATGACCCCATAGTGGGGAATTTCTGATCCCACGGTCTTTTTCAAACGGTAACAGAAAAGTATGTCAGTTCTGCGCGTTGGTGAAGCCGGCCATTTCAAAGCACAGCATCGCAGAAACACTCCTGTGCGGTGTTGTGCAAAGAAAACTACAACAGTTATTCCAATCAGCAGCCTGCTTCAAAATACTATTTGCTGCCCGTATGCCCCTCTTGACCATCTTCTTTCTGTCTTCAGATTTAATTTCACAAACAAAACTCATATTTGCTGGAAAAGTGACTACATTGTTTGTCTACAAGGCTACTGCATACAGTTTTTTTCATCTATATCAAAGGCGACTGCTGAATGCAACTATTCTCCGTTAGGATTTTTTAAAAAACAAAACAAAATAAAAACAAAACATTGAGTGAGACTTCAGTTAAGGTGTTATTTACCAAAATACTTTACGAGGGGTTTCTGGTGAACAAACCTGGCCCCTGTCAGCACATATGACAAGCTGAAGCTACAATACCAGAGTAAGAACACGAGAGACTGAAGTTCCAGCTTGGTTTGCGCACTCACATTTCCGAGATACGTTTAGCTCTTATTTTGCCTCTCACATTTCCCTTTCCCCTCTCTGAGCACCTCTGTTACTCCCTGATTTGGGAATCACTAACTCCAGCAATGATACAGGCAATGATACAATCACCTACTACACTAAGATACACCGTGGTAGACCTTATGAATAACACAGAAAGCTGCAATAAAAGTCTTTGGGGGTGTGAAGGGGTGTTACCGAATTCCCATCAGATATTTCAAACAACATATTTCAGTTGACCTGCTCCACATCCCTTCCGATCCCCTCAGATCCAATGACAGAATTTGCTTCTCAGTCCTGTTTGCTGCCAGATCAACCCGCAATATGCTTTAAAGGACACATGAAGCAACTGTTTACTTTTGATCTATGCCAAGAACAATATTCACAGAACACTGAAAGTAAAAAAGCACTGTCCTCAGCTGCAATGGCACACACACATATACAGTAAATTATCAATGCAAATATTTCTAAGTGTCCAATAAGGAAAGAAAAAAATACCTATTTTTAGTAAGTGGGAAAACTGTGGTAACATTACAAAAATTCTGCCATTACTCTGACAAAAAAAAAATCCAGTGATGTCAGCAGACATATTTCCAGTAGGCCTTGAATCCTACCACGGGCGAACAGATACATTAAGGATGTAATTTCTCTTAGATTACGTTATTGTACACACATGCATGACTTATACAGCAAGAAAAAAAAAGTGTGTATGAGACTTGGTGGTTCTAAGCCATGAGGAACAATTAGTAGTAAATTTGCACGACCTCAGGCAATGTACAGATTTTACCTGGCGTCAGCATTTGCTTGGGGAACTTAACACACAGAGAGAGATGAACTTTCTGTTCTTGATTGGAATTATTTATAATTTTAAATGCTAATTGGAGAATTGTAGAATAATGTTTCCAGAATAATAGTTACATAAATTCAACTCTTATTTTTCACACCTGCTTTCTGAGGGGTTAGCAAGACACTCAATATGATACATAAACAAATTTCTAACTTGTTTTACCTGTGGCCAGTAGTCATGATTGCCCAAGGCTGGGAAAACCTGAAGATCTGGAAAGAAATTACGAATTGTAGAACTCATATTGCCAATGATGCTAATGACCAACTTTGTGGAGAGTTCTTTTACAGGAACATGAGGAGGGCTATCTCTGAAAAAGGAAAAGGCTTTATTAACAAAGGTTTATTAGCAACATAAGGAAAGGCAAAAAATTCTGCAAACACATCTACATTCAGCATGTATGTATATATAGACTCTTTAATTAAAATCATAGAATTGCGTGAAACGCTCTCTGCAAAGCATATTTTTTAAAAAAAGATATTTAAAAAAAAGAGCCAAACAAGTAGACTAATGTTTATCCTATGATTCACATTTATCATAACTAAGATCTCTTAGAAATTAAATTAATTCAACTCCATCATTTTGAGCTACTGTGCAGTTTGGGTTATATAACTTCCATCATCTACACAACCTTGTAAGTTTATTCTTTCCCTTTTAACTACACCCTGTTGAAAATGAAGTACAATAAGGTAAGTGAAATAAATTAACCACTTACCTTTACATATTCGTATTTCTTAACACCCTTCCCCCAGCAAAATTAAGTGACATAACACATATAACCTTTCCAGCAAAAAAGACCACGCTATTGATAAACAAACTTAGTTCTCACAAACACTCAAAGATACTAATGTCTTTGATAAATTATCCATTGATGTATGCCATAAAAAATTACGTGATGGTAGAATGGAAAATTTTGCTATGGCAGAAGGGTAAATTAATGCTATCTTTTATGAATACCTAGAAAGTAACAGGGCGTGGTACTATTGAGCTACTCATATGCCTCCCTTTCACACTTCTTTCTCCAGTCCCACTGCTAAGGCACACAAAGCCTCACAGAGAACACCTGTGTGAGAGAGAGAGTATTATTACGCCCATTTTCTAATAAAGAAGATTGGCACAGAAAATGTAAACGTTTTACTTAACAGGGGACTACACACATCCCAAATACTGTAAAGAGTGACTGTGAAACCACTTTCTTTAGAAGCAGATGCAGCTATGAGTGATGGTAATGAAGAGAGAGACAGCATCCATGACACTGTTATTCTCCCCCTGCTAGCCCTTGATCTAGAATTCATACAGGCGCTGAACCTAAATGGTAACTTTACACACTTTAAAAAAAAAAACAAATACATAAGCTGTAGTATTGCTTGATTCTAGTTACCTCTTACAGAAACAAATAAAACATAGTTAAAGGGTATCTTCTAAAACGGGATGCACTTTAGATTTAATGACCTTAAGACCTACAAAGTCCAATACCTCCCATCATAATTCATTCCAGTCAGTTATTGCTCTGATCTTTCTTTTTGCTTTTTCCACTTCCCACCCTCCCTGCACCATTTCTACTAACTTACACTAATACAGTCATGTGGTAAATGTCCCAATGGACAAGTCCAACAATATCCAGAGATTGCTACAGAAATTACAATCTCTTCCTCGGGCCTTATACCCTCACTCAGACTGCCACTTACTAGCCATTTGGACAACTAAAGGGACTATTTAAAAGTAGCATTTGTGAGATACTAAACTCGGATCTGTTGGTGCAAATATAAACTTGTGAATTACTGCACTATATGGTTATCCAGCTGTCAAAAGCTTTAACTGCAAAGTGACTTGAACACTTACCCCGTCCAAATCATGAATGAAACCTGCTGTTTTGAATCCTTCATGAATGCAAATGCTGACAAAATAAGCTGATATGGAGAATCACACAAAAAGTCTCCAAAAGGGCCTGGGTTGGAGGCATTGGCTCCTTTGGAAGAAGAACAAACTTTGGTGCGATCAGGGGTAATGTGGTAAGTCGGATCTAAATGTAGGTCAGATACGTGCCAGAACTGCCCTATTTTCAGAAAACAAAGATTAAAGAAAATGCATTATTTGCATTTGAACTTGATATACATGGGTAATGCCAGGTTTGCTCCAGTTTGTCTACTGCTATTCCTCTTTCAAGTTTTGAAAATGAGAATAAATTTAACAAATGGTTGATTAGCCCATCTGATAAGTGCAGGCAAGCTCTGCATTCCTGACAAGTCCTTCACGTAGTCTGCTTAGCAAAACTGAAAACAGAAGCAGATGCATAGGTTTAAGCTGTTCAGCAGAAAAAACAATGGAGGTTGGTAGGGACTGGAAAATCAGCTCCTTTTCATTAATAGCAATTGGGAAACTGGAGAGTAGAGGTGATAGAAGGACTTCTCCACTCCACCTGAAAAGAGAGGGAGTTGCATTTTTATTATTTTTCCAGACCTTCCCTGGCTGGAAGCTACTAAAGAAGATCACAGCCTAGAAAGAAAGGCATGAAACAGCATGCATGCAAAAATTTCAAAGCTCCTCTTCTCCCCAGCAGCCACAGTAGCAAATAGACTAGGCTTCTCACCAGAGAGAGGTGTGTGTCAGCCTTACCTACTCACTACTTTCCAGGCTGACACATTCTCGGCCACTGCTACTTAGCACTGCACAGAGAAAGGAGCTGAGAAGTATATGAACATGGTGAACAAGATGAATTAAGCTTGTATTAGACTTCAAGTTGCATGTAAAATAAGAGTAATTTCTTCCTGTCAGTTTCAAAGCGCTTGGGAAAGGCACATATGTATCTGGGGTAGTGGTTGTGAAACGGGGACAGATATAAATTGATTTTTCCCAAGGTCACACGCTCGCTCTGTGGCAGAGCGGGCACCACCGCGCCGCCGGCCCCGGTGGGAGTTTCAAGTTCAGGACGCGAAGCCCCGCAGCGACCTTCGCAACCCTGCGGAGCGGGGGCTCCTACCAGCAGGAGCCAGAGGAACGCCCGAGCACCGCGGCGGCTTCGGGACAGAGGAGAATCCTGCGGGAACCGTTCGGCGGCACTCACCTGCGGGCGCTGTACCCGCCTTTAGTGGGGGCAGTGGGACACCGCGCCACAGGCCAGGCCGGGCCGGGCCGGGCCGGGCCCGGCTCGGCTCACCTCACCTGCCACCCTCCGCAGCGCCAGCCTACCCTGCCTAAATAAATACAAACCCCATTTAACCCCCACCCCCCCGCCTGAGTAGCGATGTGTTTACTCATCTAAAAGTTGAAGCCCGTTGGGACAGGGAATACTGCAACACTCAACGCCGCGGGAAGGGGGGGGGGGGNGGGGCGGCCCCTCTCAGCCGCTGGTCCCCCCGCCCCGGCCCCGGCGGACTCACCCCCAGCGGCGCGGGGCTGCGGGCCGGCCGGCGCCGCCTCCAGCGCCGAGCAGAGCAGCGCCAGGCCGAAGGCCAAGCGGGCGGCGCGTCCCCCCCGCAGCTCCATGTCGGCCGTGCACCGACCGACGGCTCAGCTCATGTGACCGCCCCGGCACGGAGGGAAAGGGCGAGCCCGGGGTGGCTTGTGCAAGCCCCGGCCCTTCGTTACCTCCCCGGGGCTGCCGGAAGCCGCCAACCACCGCGCCCCGCCCGCACGACCGGGGGCCAAAAGCCGCCCCGGGTCGGGGCGCCTCGCTGAGGCGGGGTGGGGGGGGATACGACATACAGCTGCTGTCGCCTCAGGCGGCCGTGCCGGGGGTCGGGGTGACCTTGAGGAGATACCACCCTCGGGTCGGAGCCACCCCCTCACCGGAGCCAGCCTGGCCGCGGGCGGGGGTAAACTCACGGCAGCGATAGATTTGAGGCGCCCTCGAAGGAAGGTGAGGCGGGAGCCCCTTCCCCGCTCGGCCGGTGGCCTGTGGCGCCCGGCGGGCCTGTCCCATGGAGGCCTGAGCCGAGCCGAGGTGAGCCATGCCGGCAGCCCTGGGCACAGCCTGCCCCGGCCCCGAGCCGGGCGCGCTCGGATGCCTCACAGGGGAGGAGGGTCGAGCATCTTTGGGAAGGAAGGTTTCTCACAGTGTATGTGTAAAAAATGGATCCTGGTTACTTAACACGCTCTAAAATTAAAGCAGCTGATGAGCTCTGCCATCAAGTACACCTCTAGCCCAGCTTAAGGAAAACGCTGAGGTGTATTGTGAATTCAAGCCTCCATTGCTATGGTTTTATGGTAGCGGAGCAGCTCTTTACTGCTGGAGTCAGAGTAGTTTCTGGTGAGGAAGAGTGCTTGGTGTCAGCTCTGGGAGCTCTAGGACATCTAGAATAACGATGTCCTGGATCCCGTAGCTGCCCCCAAGATGTCCTGCTGCTCACGGTGCTGTTCGGTTCACATCAGCTTTCCAGGGCTTTGCACAGCTGTTTTACCAGCAGCTGGAAGTCCTGTGTGTCGGTATTTTCCTCACTTTTCCACTGCTCTGAGCAGTGCCACACACACTTCTCCATTTTTCTCTCCCTTATTTAATTTGACATTGATATTGCTTATCTTTAGAATAGCAAAATACTTCACCACTAAGCTTCATGATGGTTTCGTGTAACTTACAGAACATATGTATGTAGGGAATTTTTTTAATTCGTGACCCCACAAATCATTTGTCATGAAGATGAATGCCAGTACTGGGGACCCAAGTCTGTTTTCCCCAGGGACGAAGGAAAAGCAGCCGCTCCTGCTTTTCTCAGAAGGGGTGGCTGGGCTGGACAGTCATGTGGCAAAGGCACCCACGAGCAAACAGGCAGCAATGGAGGGGAGACAGATGAAAGCTGTATTAGGTACTGAAGCTGAGGATTAAATGAGCTAATAAAACTGAAGGGCAGAAGATGCTGTTTAAACATACCTTGTAATGTCCACCAAATAAAACATATTTATAGTGGTTCATAATTAAAGACTCTTAGTGTTCTGCACAAGAGAAAACAGACTTAGATGTTCCTTTCAGGCAGATTCTTTGTGAAAAAGTAAAGCGAACAACATTAACTCTTGTATTTGTGTTGGTTAGGTGCCATAGTTGTGTCTGAACTTTTATCAGATCAGTGAGATGAGCTACCTGTGTCATCCTACCTATCCAGGCAAGCAAGAAGTCACTTCCCATGATACCACCTAGCAGATCTGAAGGATGGCACAGTGCAGTATCAGGCCCGGGAAGTTGGGCAGGACACCCCTCCTGCACCGCCCTCTGCAGCCACACACCCCAGAGTAATTACCAGCCAAACGCCACAGCTCAGCTCTGCCTTTGCTTGAAAGGTTGTAGGTGGCTACACTCCATGGGTTCCACTGAGTCAGTGTGTCAGAAAACATGGACTCTCCAAACAATCTCCTCTATGCTGCCAGCAACGTGTTTCAATCTGAAGTGTAGGGCAGTTTTTCCCACCCTGGTCTTTTAGGGAATATTCTTCAGGAATAAGGTTTTCATTTCTCTCTTTCAAGCAGAATTTTATTTTAAATTGCTCACAGTGCAAACTGTTATCTCCTGTGCAAATTAACTATGAAACTACAGCTCAGGGAGGGGAATCTCAGAAGGTTCATCTTGTACTGTTTTCCTCCCACCCCTGTGAAGACTGATAAAAGATAAACTTTATTCTTTAGGTTCCCCCATTCCTGCCCTTTGTCATGGTGGTCTTTTCCTCCCATCCCGTGAAACACTTCAATCTTTTGTATAGTAGCAAAAAAGCCCACCAAAACAAATGAAAAACTCTCGTAACTATTAAAACCAAAACTACAGGATCCCCCCCCCGAACATCTATCTATAGGCTGTCTATCTATTGGCCTTAGCGTGTACTGGATAACGAGTTCCCAGTGAAGACAGGAGCTGAAACTGGCTTGAGCCTCTCACTTCTCTGCCTGCATATATAAAGGGTAGAGGCTTTAGATTTCTCCAGCAAAAAGCAGCCACTGAAGTAGAGTGAAGGCAATTTTTCATTTCCCACGTACTCTACATCACAGAGGGAAGCTGCTGCAGCATTGTGTACCACATGCTTTTCTGCTGTTTCACTCAGAAAAAGGAACATCTGACAACTCCCTCCAGAACACTGGAATGTTAGCCGATTAAATGCAAAAGGAGCACACATTTAAAAAACTTTTTAATTTGTTTGATCTGCATTCCAAAACAATTCAAATATGTTCCATTTACTGTAAAAAAGAGAGGCAAGTGTTTCAGAAATTTAATGCCAAGTTTAACCTGTTTCACTATACAGCACAAGCTTGCCAATTTGATGGCATAAAGGTTTTTTTACAAAAAAAAAAACCCCACCCCCCAAAAACTCTTTATTAACCTTTCATGCCAGAAATGTGCATTTTAGCTACGTTCAATTATGGACGGTACATTAATCCATCCAGCAGAAGTAACATCTGGACAGAGGTCAGGTAAACTCTACGCTTTCTCATAGTGGCGAACAGCAACCACATCACCAAAGGTGAGAGTCTGCAAGTCCAAGGAAAAGACAGACATGTTAGATGCTGGACCATCTTCTGTAATGACTTAACACATATTCACAAGTAGGTTGGTTTACATTGTATAGAAAAACAAGTTGGTCTCGATTATTGGTATTTTAAATGAACAAGCGGAAAAACCTCAAAGTTATGGGTCCTGTAATAAATATAACTTTCTCCTTGCTGCTTTCAAACCCAAGAAACACATCTTACACATGTACAAGAGAACTAAAGTGAGACTAGAAATGACGGTTTAATTTTTCTAATTTTGTGAATGTAAGTTCTTAAATAGACCATTGTTTTACTACAGATTTAACACTTGCTTTCCCAAAGCTGATCACATTGCAAAATGTGCAATCTAAAATCCAAGTCCTCTATACCCATATTCTATACTATTATGCATAGGCATACACTTAAGGAGAACCTTGTACTAAAATAAATGCATTCTGTGCACTCATGTAGCTAGAACTACCAAATATTTTAGTTACTGCAGTTGTGCAGAACACTAGCTACACTGTGTGAGCTTTGGAGGTATTTCCTGAAGTGGAACAGGGCATCTTGCTGTGTTCAAATTCCAAAGGAATTGGTTTCTGTATAGGTGTGTAGCTGTTTCCAAAAACAACGCATGTATTTTCCCTTGAATCGCCTGTCACGTTATGTTGCTCTGACCGTACGCTTTAAGGTTTTAATTATCTGGAAGTCTCCATCCATACAGATACTCTCCAAAGTATTCAGAAAACCAGATAGGAGGAATAAACCCTTTACTATTAAATATGAAAATGCTATTACCTCCTGCAATATTGTAATTTTATTTTCCTAGGAAAATACTTGTTCTGTGTAATTAAATATTATTTATGCGTGGACATATAAAACAAGTTTTTAAAGAAATCTAAATTAGCACTGGCAACAGATCATTGCCTATATAATCAAGAACTTTGTATCTTTTCCAGCTCACCAGGACTTTTTTTTTTTTTTTCTGCCTGGGCATTTACACAAAGTCTAGAGAGAACATACACACTCAGGAAATCCACAGGCTGTCCTGCCTAAAACCCCTAGCAATTTTTCAGTTGTCAGTAAAACAACACACAAACCAAACCAAATATTTGAAAAAATCTCTCCTAGCTTTCCCCACAAATTAATTTAAGGGTTTGTGTAAAAGTAACACTATCTGTTTGTAAAGCTTGAGGAGATAAATGTAAGCGAGGAGTGCTAGCGGTGTATGTGAACGCTCAGCGAGCTTTATACTTACCATTACCATTTTGCCATCCTTTATTTCTCTCACAAAGTTTGTCTCTTTGCCGTCCCACTTCTGTACGTGCACTAGCTTGTCTCCATCCAGGGTCACAACTGACTGTGAGATACCAAGAAACACAAAGACATGCATTTATTTGGGGTATTTGGGATTCTGCTCACACATTCGGCATGTACTATTCTATTGAATTCTCTTCAATAGATGGATGTGGATGTAGAATGATAAAGTAGTCCCAGCCATTTTAAAGCCAAGCCCATGAATCATCCTCGTTTTAAGCATGAATTCCATACAATTCTTGTTTGTGTCAAAGGATGAAAAAAGTTGTTTTCTGTGAGTTCCAGTCTCACAAGAACCACTGTTTCAGATGTGCTTGGGGAAAACGTTTACGTTAAGTCCCCAAAGATGCTGGGAAGAAGGTATTTCCCCATTTCGACTGGAAAAAGTTATGCCAAATTATGTTTGGATTGCAAGAAAAGAAGGCAGCTAACAATTCTTCAACACTGGAAGGCAGACAGGGGGCTGGCAACAAAACACACTGCTTCAGACAAGGCACGGCATAAGCAGGCAAGTAAGATGCAATCTTGTCTTTTTTTCCTGTCCCTTGCAGTGCTACAACTGGCACTAGCAAAAGTTACATTATTTTTTTTTTTCCTTTGACCCTACCAGAGATACAGCAGCGGGGGCAGGGGCGGGGAGGAGGAAGAAGAGAAAAAAAAGAAGCCACTGCAGCCCCAGAGTTCACTTACTTTGCAGTTTCTGTCATCGGGGGTAGTTTCATCAAATTCCTCTCCGAGTTTAAAGCTGATTTCTGTGTTTTTGAAAGTGCTCTGAGTCCTGATCACTACTTTGTCCCCCTCGCTGCTGATAATCACAGTGGGTTTAGTCACATTCCCCACCTGCCGTGTTGCAAACCCCACTCCTAGACCATCAAGGGGAAAAAAAAAAAAAAGAAATCCATCAGGTTTTTAATTTTATTTTTTTTTTGCTACACATCGAGGTACAGAAACCTCTTCCCCCTCTACCGCAGTGAAATGCTACTTTTTCTGCTTCGCTTGTACCCTTATACCTAAAGAATCCATAGGTACCCCCCGCCAACACATCCAACACAATTTTTTAAAAATTTTTTTTAAATTTTTCCCTCCAGGATGGTGCTAAATTCCAGCTCTCCCGAACGTGCCGCTGCCGCCCGGCCGTACCTACCCAGCGCCTTCATGTACTCGTCGAAGTTGTGGCTGTCCACCAGCTTCCAGGTGGCGCAGAAAGCCTCGACCATGGCGGCCGCCTGCGAAACCGGGTAGCGGATAGCGGGAAGCGCCGCTGCCGTCCCCGCCGTGTCTCCCCCCACCGCATTTAAAGCCGCCGCACCGGCGGGGGGTCGGGTAGAGCCGTGATCCGCCTCCCACCCCCCCCCCCCGCTCCGAGGCCAGGGCCCGGGGCGGCGGGGGCNTTATTATTATTATTACTATTATTATTATTATTATTAAGCAGGCTGTCTCCATGGGGATGTGTGCGGTTTTCCAGACCTACGGGCTTGGGTGGATTTCGGAGTCGTGCATCCAGCTCTTTCAGCTCTCCTAAGGAAACTTCGGGGGGCTAAGTGGAAGAGGTTTGCTCTGATGTAGGAACAAAAGCTCAACAGTGGTCCAGCCATATGAAATATAAACAATTGTGGGTATTTTCCTAATAATTTCAGATTGGTTTTTGACTGTCATTTGCGTTTCTTTCAGGCTCTTGTAGTACGGCACATTCTTTGGGGGTAGGGCAAGTGATGCTTCTGATGGGATTTTAATTTAATTTGCCACTTTTTCACTTGTCTTCAGAAAGAATTAACCCCTCTCTGAATTAACCCCAGGAATACAATCCTAATTCCTTTTACCACACAACACAATTTTCATTAGTCTTAATAACCTGTATATAATATAATAACTAGTACGAACTAGTGCATCTATTTCTCTTTCACCTTCCGTCCAGTTACTTTGCAGTACCGAGAGAGACGCAAAGTGCCCCCTTGCAGCTGCTCAGTTGATGTCTGATTTTCTCTTCTGACCTGCACTTCTGAGACATCTCAGCTAGCGCTCAGAAAGCCAGGGAGAGCTAGAGCATCACTTGAAATAAACAGACCACCAATTGTTCATGAGGCTGAAAGGAATCAAGTCCCTTTTTTTTGGCCAAAGTTGAATAATCCCGCGTCTCCAAAGTTTGCAGAGAATACCGGCCTTACTGGTGTGTCTCATACAGATATCCACTAACCTAACCTCTGTCATTAGTCAAACCCTCTATATGAACAAGGAATATGCTTTGATTGGCACTGTCATGGCATGGGGCACACTGGGTTGACACTGTGCATGGGCATCATCTGTGACTCCAGTTCAGTTTGGGAATTGTGTTTCCTCAATACAGTAAGATTATCAAGTATTTAGTAGGGTTCACCACCCGTAGCCAAACTCTGCAGCCGTGGCCTGACAGAGCTTCATCACCGGCACCCAGGCAGCTGACATGCAAGTACATGCAAACTGACCTCACCACTCACCTACTTCATCTGAGATGCATTATATTAAATCCTAAATGATTTTACCAATATCCTCATGAACTGACGGTGTCTCCTCCCCCAGCACTGACAAGATGGAATTATCTGCTCATAGGGATTCTGTTTGCAGAAGCCCTGGAGCTTCTGCTGATCCTTCTGGCTCAGATGTGTGCACAGAGCCCTGGGAAAGCTCCTTGCTGTCTGTGCTTGTTGTGTAGAACCAGCCTCACAGCTTTGTGTGATACAAAACTCCTGAAAGTGATTCTGTGCCACTGCCGGTAGCTGGACACTTCTGCCTTGCACTGTCTTCCACACAGCACTGCAACCTGTCCCTTAGGAGGAAGCCACTTCAGGATCCTTCAGAATTTAAGCAATCATACCCACACTGATGGCTCAGTTCTACCAGGATTTCTCAACACACTTAGCTAACACAAGTACCTAGGGTTAAGAAAAATATATTCTTTAACACTTTCCACCATGCTTCAGATGTAAAACAGGGCCTGCTAAAATGTTCATGTTCCTTCTGCTGCTTAAGCAGATTGCCAAAGTCATCACACCAGGTTTTATGATGGTGAGATCCCACCTGTCTGTGTTAATGATGATCTGGGAGCAGGATAAATCAACAGTTGGAAATGTTACATTGTTGACACCTTGTGGGGTGATGAGCCACAGCCAAAAATGTTTCCCGTGGCATCTTATGCCCTATATTTGCTTGTGGATCCTTATGTGAGAGTTGTGTTAATGCCAACAGCTAGTACAAGTCTTCCTGATCTGTAGGAATGCTTTGCCATTTTGTGTATGAATGCTTTGCCACTTTGGCTGGAACAGAGACAGCAGTGTGAAATACGCTGACCTGGTGTGCGTTTTGGGTTGCTGCACATGAGACCAGCTTGGAGGTTCTTTTACACTGTCAGCAGTTTGAAGGTTTTAACAGACTGCGTACTCCCCTCTAAAGTGCCTGTGTGACGAAAGACGTCTCTGGAGATTCCTCTCTGAACACTCGGGGACTCGTGCTCATTTGCACTAAACTCTTTACACCACCTGAGCAGCGTAACTAGGCACATTTCAATCCTCTGTGCAAGGCCTGCTTGAAAGATGAAAATGCTGTGGCAAGACATCCCTGTGTAATAAGTAATCCCTGCTTCCAAAGGCCATCCAGGGTGAGTGTGAGACTGCTCTAACCTTCAGCCTTTGAATACAGGACACAAAACCTGCTTTTGGCTACCTTTCCCCCCCGTTACATCTTTGCATCGCGTGCCCTCAGACATTCAGAGAATGAGGCTCTCAGCTTCATTCAGCCTTTTTTCAGTCCTTGAAAAAAAACCAAATCACTTGTTCAGGAAAAAAAAGGCACCACAGGATGGCCACCAGGCTCCTGTGGTAGAAAAGTCTGACCAAGAGGTTCTGTCATGTGTGGATTCCTCATAATCAATGTCAGGAACTGCTAAGCATCTAATCACTGCAACCAGTCACTAAGGGCTTAGTAGTCTGGTTATGGGAATGTAGTGAAATTGGCGCAGCTCATGTTTGAAGTCAGGTTTATCTATCCTTCTGCTGTGTCCCTTTGTGGATCTAACACAGGAGGAGCACTCTTGCTACACCAATTCAGTTAAACCTATCCTATCACCATCCTTGCAGTACAATAGCCAGGAATAATGTATTACTCTGTAGAGTTTGATCAGGAGTTAAGGGGATACTACGTTATAAGACCTTCAGGTAATTTAGTGATGACTTCACTTCTGTCTTCGGGGCAACAAAGACTCTGGAACCGCAGAGCATCTTGTACCCACATGTGCAACAAAGGGTAGCAGTGACACCAGGGCCTAACCCCCCAAGTACAAAAGCAGACGCAGGCACTCAAACGCCTTCTTGGTATTGAATCCCATTGAAAGCCAACGTGATTCAGGGTCCTGACTCACTTAGGCATTCTGGTAATCTCTCAGTATCCTGAAACATATAGGGGGCTACTTTTGAATTAAGGAAATTGAAAATAATGTGTAGTGGAAAGTAGAACTGAGATTTCCTCTATTTATGGACAGCAGACTAGGGCATGCTCAGCACATTTTAACCTTGTTTGAAGCCCTGCTGTGAATTTCTGTGCAGCTTTGATCTCAGTGTAATACAGAAAGGACCAGATTTTAGTAGCTATTGTGTCAGATGGGATGATGTTGCTTCAGGGCTGAGTGTGATTTGATTTTTAGTGCTGCAGAAAAACCTAATGTCAAACAGGGCAGCAGAATGCCCTTAACTAAAATTATCTCATATGTCCTCTAGCTGTCTAAGAGATTTGCTGACCCCCCCCTAATAAAAATAAACTATCTCAGTGCTGTTGGTGAGTCACAGAAAATCACTAGGTTTACTCCATTGATGGGCAGCTGTTTAGAAATCCCAGTTTAAACAAGAGATAAATGTCTTATGGAGAAGACGCCCAATTATGCAGCTGCACAAGCAAGTGGTCACAGAGTGGCCCCAGGTACAAAGCAGCTGTATGAACCCAGTCTTGTGCTGCGTAAATGCCACGGGAAGGGCTTTGCTGGAACTGCGGACCAGATGATAGGCAAGCTGCAAGGTAACACAGGCAGGAGCAGGAAAAAGGTGTTTATACCGTACCCCTTCTAAGAGCACAGCATTACCTTAGGCAAAGCTTAGGAGCATGTTCAGCAGGCTTCCTGCCACTGTAAAAGCTCAAGCAAAATAATACCAGGACAGGCTAACATTAGAGCACAAGTCATGCTAAGGTCTAATTCTGGTGTCTCTTGCTAATTGGTGAAAACGAAGTGGTCTGTGATCATGCGTTTCATTCTTGTAGACTCTCTCTTAGGTTACAAATTGGTGTGACATGAGATTAGGAGAGTCCTGGAAAGTAAATACCCGCTAATACCTCATTATGAACTGTTAGACATTTATTCGGATTGGTTTAAGCTGAGAGGACAGCTGGGCTACAATGGTTTAAAGAAGGAAGCAAATACAACTAAGTATCTCCAGGGTCTTCTCTGCTTCTTAAAGGAACTTGGGGGGGTTGTCTGATATTACTGTATTTGCCATTTAGAGGACTCAAGTCAGAGGCTCTCCTCAAAGAATTAGCCCACGCTAAAGCTAGCCACCTTCCTGGCTCCCAGTCTTATTTATTGAAGATGCAGGGTTTTTTAACTTTGCCCCATTAGGCCTTAGGTTATTTTAATATTTGTCTTTGCTTTCTTTTGTGTTTAAGAGTAGAAAAACTATTTAAAAGCCTCTAAAATGTAACAGAACTATCAGATACTTGGTGTCACTTACAATAGCTATCTAGTTATTGTAAAATCAATACAAGAAACCAGCTTTCCAGACTTACAACTTCAGCATGGCCATATGTAAGGTCATACACTGAGGAAGAAAGAAATACAGTCTTATAAATAAGCAACTATTTCAGGGGTAATAATGCAGAGAAATTTAGAAGGCATATGAATAAGCAGAACACACTAAGTTAAAATAATCCTTATGTGCATAAATGGAAAAATAGCACATAGGTTTAAGGAGATTAGATGACTTGCATTTGACTTGCTGCAACAGATTCTGGAAGACTTGTGTAGATTTGGTGTTCAGAGCAGCCCAGTGAGAATATTAGTGGAGCAGAAACATACTCTGTATTGAGGTCCAAGGATTCTGTATTATAACAAAGGTAGGGAATGATTTTTATCATCATCAATACAAATTTTACAGTATTAAAGGTACAGGTGATCTCTAAATGTCATATTCTCTTTCTGTAGCCCTAGTGCACACCATGGAGGTTGTCTAACAATAAGTGTGACTATTTGGAATTCAGTATAATCAGCCTCAAGCTAAATCCTTGCACCGTAACAAAAGACAACTTTGCAGTCTGCAGGGTTGGATTTGAGAAACTCTTGGAATAGCTCAATGTACCTTCGTTCTGTTTGTCCATGCTGAAGCACCTCATTTGCTGAGTGATATCCTGAAATCACTCCCAATACCAGCTGAGATTTAGATAAAAAGTAAAATTATTTGAAAAAATATGAAAATATTTGAAATATTAAATATTTTTAAAAAAATATTTTAAAAATTATTTGACTGAATTACAAATTTAAGAAAATAACTACTGAATTTGGAAAACAGATGCAAAGTTATAACTCAGCTCATTACCTGCATTTGGGTATTCCCAGGGTCCTCCTCTCTTCCACTCAGCTATGGACTGACAGAACAGAGTCACAGCCTGCTGGAGCCCAAAGTGATCCCTCAGATGCAGGTGGAGCCACACTCCTCTGGGTTTGTCTCCTCTAAATTGGAATCTCTCACCTGGAGCAAGCTATTTCCTCTGAAGTTCTAAACTGGCAGTGGGTTACAGGGAGTATTAATGCACCTCTGAGAAATGTCTGAATTCCACAGTCTTGATAAATAATTTAATTAGAGTATCAATTTATGGGCCTGTCATTGATGAAAAAATGCCTGACACAGATCAGGCAGAGGTGCTTTTGAAATGAAACCTCATGCTGGGTGACCTAGATAGAATTACGCACCCAACTTGATTCATTCAAGAGTGCAACTATATCCCTGCTTTACATATTGGTTTGTGACTAAGTGTTAAGTCATTTCTGAGTTTTCATGAGTCTAAACACGTAAACTTCCTGGAACACAACATTCTAGAGCAACTAGAAGCACTGCAGGGTTAAGATAACTCGTTACTAGCTTTAAATAGGGACTAGTACCAAGACAAACTTGGTGAAAACTTCAGTCATCCTGGCCATTTGGAGACGATCCCAGAGAAACTGAAATAAGAGTATTCTTTTCAGTCTGGTATACAAAACTCCAGTCACTAGAAGTTAAGCCTAGAGAAATTTATATTAAAAATGCAGTGCATATTAGCTGCGAAGAGACTTAATCCCTTGACCAACTTTCAAACCACCTTACTAGCCTGCAAGTTGTAAACGATGTGAACAACCACAGCTATTAGACATGGTGCAGGAAGTAATTCAGAGAAGTTCCATATCCTGGGTTATGCAAGAAATCACATGAGATGGTCACAATAGGCAAGTCTAAACCAAGAAACTTAAAAACACATCCTACTTGCTGAGTGTGGGTTCATACTTTGCCAGAGTCTACTATGGGAAAAGACGCAGATATGCACAGAAAAGAAAACAACCATGTAGTCCCTGCCTGGATGATCACGGGACTGACTTCCTGAACTGTATTGCAGTAAGTGCCGGTGGTGAAGTACAGATACATCCACTATTCCTTTAATTCTATACATCCACATGTACATGTTTCAAAAGATTTCCCCCTCAGTGTGGCAGTGGTAAACATAACCCAGACCCTCTATGTATCACGAAATCCTTAACCGCTCTTGTAATAGTTAAACAAGGCTTCTAATAGCATCTTCCTTCAGACCTTTGAAATTTTCCTGAGTGGTTGATCAGCACTGCAGCCAGAGCTCAGAACATCCAGAGTCCAGAGCCAGCGGAGGGTGTAGGAGCAGGCTGACTCGCTCGCACCGCGAGTGGCTCAGCTGTTCTGCTAAAAGACAGGCTATGGAGAGGAAACATGGCACAACTTTCACATATTTAACTCCATGTCATTGTCCTTTGTCTCCCCTGCCCTTAAATATACTCATTCTTACATGTCAGCATTTCATTTGACCCTTTATAAATTTACCTAGAAGTTTCCACTCGTAACAGCCCATGTTAAAAAAAAAAAAAGAGATGCAAAATCAGGAGTTCAAAGGCTGTCTGAAAGAACATGCCTGAAAGAAACTTATTTCAGCACTTTCTTATATTGCAACACCATCTCTATTTGCATAATCACATGCTATGTTTTTTTCTAGAGAAGCTTTCCCTCTCTCAGTGCTCAAGACAAAGACCGTTCAGGCACTGCGTCAAGGTTCTAAGAGTCTGTCTGATATATAAGATCTCTACCCAGTACTTGCTGGGAGGAAGAGCAATGAGTTGTGCTTCTACCATCTTGTTTTGCCGAATATGGAGTCAATTAAAGAGATTAGTTTCTTATATTGGGTGTTTAAAGCACTAAGAGTTGATGCTGGACCAAAGTGTAAGTGAGCAAAGCAAGAGACGAGCACTGAAGAAAGGAAGTGAGTAGATGGATGTGAGTTTTGAACGGAGTTAGATGAGAAATTCAGAGGGATGAAAGGAATGGGATGGGATGGGATTGTTGAGCCATTGAAGTAGAAGACGGGTACAAATATTGGTGGGAGAAACAAGCAGGTTCAAAACCTGTAGCTCTCCCATGAATGCGTGTATGGTAGCTTCCCCATTCTTCGCTGAAAGAGCACTTTTCCTCCGTGGTGCACAGGACACCATTGCTCAGCCACCGCTGCCCGCTGGAAGCTGAGGAGAGCCCGGCTGCCTGGCGCGCTGGGCAGCTGCGGGCAGGTGGCTGCTGGGCCGTGGAGGCGGCCATGGGGGCAATGGGGGGTGCGCAGGAGCGACAGCTCTGCCAGAGAGCAAGAAGTAACGGTTATTGTGAATAAACTGTGTATTTAGCTGGCCCAGACGCTGGTGTGGTCCGTGTGAAAGGGGCCCCTGAGGGGAGGGAGAAGATGCCCGAGGGGGTGTGATGGGGTGAAAGGGCGGCACACTGCAAACCCGTCTCCCCCCACTCTTTTGGAGGCGCGGGGAGCTCGGCCGCCTCCCAGCTGTCCGGAGGATGAAGGCGCCGGGGCGGACCCGGGGGCAGCGTCGGGGTGGGAGCGGTGGGACGCGGCCGCCGAGGCTGAGCCCGACGCCGGGCGGACGGGGGCGCCCTCTGCCGGCACCGCGCAGCGCCCCGGGGAGCCCCGTCCTTCGTCCCACCGGCGCCGGGGCGGCCGGGGCGCTGCCACAGCTCCCCCTTCTTTTTTCAGGCTTACGGTTCACAACGAAGGAGGCCCAAACTCTGCCATCGCCGAGGCGCTGCCAGCCGCGGGGCGGAGCGGGCCGCGGCGGTGAGGCAGGCCAAGGCTCGGCCGTGGGCCTGGCGCGGGCTCGGGCGCCATCTTGTGCCCGCCCGGCGGGAAGCGCCCGGCTGCCGCCGGCAGGGCCCGGGAGTGGCCGGGCTGCCTCTCGGCCTGAGGGCTGCGGAGCCCGCGGGCAAAAGGTGCTCCTGTCCCCTTAGGGAACTAGGTGTACTATGAGAAAACTACTTCTGGAATGCTGCTGGGGTTTAACGGCAGTTTACGTGCTCCTTCTTTTTGTTTACCCCGCTGATGTATCATTTACAAACCTGCCCAAAAATAAAATATATAGGAAGGTTAAACCAGTCTCTCGCAGATTAGCTTTTTTTGTACGTTGTATGATAAGCACTGGATTTACAGCATCAGTTGCTGCACAGCAGATCCCAGGAATAAAGCACTGGTAAGGATTGTCTAAATCCTCGCATCAGGTCCCTTTATATTGGAGGTAATTGCTGAATATATGTTTAATCCAGAAAAGCCCACAGCAACCAGCCATGTTCCTGGCTTTGCATCACCAGCCAGAAAACCATTTTCCATCAATTGGAAGTGTTGCATCAACATCCGGAGATCTGGCATTAGGATGTGGCACAGGATGGGGCAGAGCGATGGCCTTCAGGCCTCCTGTTGCTCCCCACCATCTTGGCATATCATAGAATAGTTTGGGTTGGAAGTGACCTTAAAAGGTCATCTACTCCAACCTCCCCTGCAGTGAGCAGAGACATCTTCAGCTAGATCAGGTTGCTCAGAACCCCGTCCAACCTGACCTCGAATGTTTCCAGGGATGGGGCATCTACCACCTCTCTGGGCAACCTGTTCCAGTGTCTCACCACCCTCATTATAAAAAATTTCTTCCTTATATCTAGTCTAAATCTTCCCTCTTTTAGTTTAAAGTGTTTACCTCTTGTCCTATCGCAACAGGCCCTGCTAAAAAGTCTGTCCCCATCTTTCTCTTTGAGTAATGAAAGGCCACAATGAGGTCTCCCTGGAGCCTTCTCCAGGTTGAACAACCCCATAACAAGTAGAACAGCTTCAGATGGGGAAGGCGAAACTTTTAGGAGTTCTCCCTAAGAAAGGACAAAACCAGTCATGGCAGTATTTGCACCCTAGCCCAAATCGCTAGGACAGGGATCTAAACCTGGGTAGGCTGCAAGCCTGTTTAACAGCAAGAGGTTACAAACTGGAAATGTTTTTGGCTAGTTCACCCCTCAGTGCCCAAGCCCGGCATCTTTCTGTGGCCAGGCTGTGTGAGTGAGTTTCCACTGAGTCCTGGGCCTCTGAATCAGATGTGACACACACACGGTCCTGGTGACTGGGCGAGGAAGGAAACTACAAGGGGCAGCGGGGAGGAGCACCGCACATCTCTGAATGGCAGCCCTGTGGAGTGGGGAAGCTTCAGCTGGCATTATTTTCCCAAGCTTAAGTAAGCCATTGAAGCAGCGTTCTCAGTGATGTGAGACATCTCCTGTTTGCCATCACCCAGCTTTCTGAATATACAGAGACACCAAAGTGCTGGACCCCGAGCGAAACCCTTGAAGTGAAGGTCTCAGATTAGCTGGAGACAGCCTACCTCTCACCAGGCCAGCTCGCACCATCTTTGCACTTCACTCTCAAGCAGCTACCTCCCATCTGGTTTTGAGGTCTCTTAAGCTGTCTCCCTCCACTTATTTGCACAAACTACCTGGCAGGCTGAGGATCCCACTAGATGGCAGGACAGTTTAAGCCCTTGCTCTTTCTACCCGAACCAGTTCAGAGCAAGTGCCCTGGGTTCCCAGTGGGCTCAGCCTCACTGATCTGTGCTGTGTGGACCCTGGGGAACCCACACGCACCAGTGGGTTGGGGGCTTGTGCTCAGTGAGCACAGCAAATATAACCTGTGCTAAACTGGTGGATAAATCCATGCAGAAATATCTGTTCAATTCCTTTTCATGGGCTTTATCACACATAGAGCACCAGCAGACAGAATAGAGGAACGGGAAGGCAGTCCTAAGTAATTTGCTAGAACTTGACGTGTTCCTATTTGTATGTGTGATACAGGATATCTGGAATACATGATGGTAAACTGTAATTTAAACCTGTTCTAGCCACTCTTCTGTTGTAATTTTTAACTAATGCAAGTGCAGTTATATTATTTCATATGATCACCATCATACGAATGCTGCACAACAAAGAAGTGGCCACTGTGGGTCAGACATAGGTTCATATAACTAGATATGATGTCTTGGATAGTGCAAACATATATGACATTTCCAGTGACTAGTCTCCCTTCCTCCAAGCATTTGTGTTCATGGACTTTCTGAGTTGGGAGAAATTTTCTGTATGATTAGTAACTCATGACTTAAAACTAAAGTTAGACATAATTCACACTGTAGTTAGTGTAAAACTGATCATTGTCTTCAGTGGCGACTACATCTGGCCTGCACATAGCTGTACTATCAATGATTAGGAAATTTCTTTTAAAATATACCACCTTGCGAACTGCTTTGCCACTCCTGTTGTGCATCCAAGCTCAGCCTATGCAGTATTATACCAGAATGATGGTATATGGTGGAGGTGGAGATAGCTGTATGAGGAATCATAGCAAATAAGCTTCATTTTAGAAAATGCTTAATTACTTCTCTTTATCTTTCTAAATGAGAACATTCTAATAATCAGTCCCCTACCTCAAAACCTATTTAGTCCTTTATTGCCTTCCAGATAACAAATTGAACTTTCCTGATTTATAGCAACAAAAGATGCGCCTCAGCATGTTCATCTACCTCTTACTTGGAGCTTCTGATGAAAGGCTGACCCAAAGAAAATTACCTTCTTAATGACATCTGAAAAAAAAGACCGAGGCCAATTTTCTCTATATTCAAAGTACCTAAATTGTATTATATATGCACAATGAAGTTACGGGGGAGGATGAAGGCGGGGGTCCTGCCTTTTTCTAATATGCAGAGTGGCTAAGAATGAATAATTGCTTCATTAAGTTCTAAAATTTAGAGACAACAAAGTTACCTTTTTTTGCTTTGTACTAAATGAATTTCTTTGCTCTGTAAAAGCTCAGGATAGTGCTGTATGCTGATGAAAAAGGTGCTATTACCTGTGCCACACTTGCAGGAATGGAAATTGGGATTAATGCATTATAATACCAGATTAGCCTTAATAGAAGTTTGCCGCCGTAATTTATCAAGGTAATTAAGTATGTACCTAATTTTAGGCACTAAGTAGTTCTATTGACTTCAGTGAGACTAGTCTGCATTTAAAGTTAAGCATGTTTTAAAATACTCTGCTGATTCAGGGCCATAACTTTGTTACCCTGTGGATTAAGAGAATGCACTGTCATCAGTACCCATTATCTGAGCTAATGGGAGGGTGGTATAGCCTGGATAATGGTTGAAACTGGATAAACTGTCTCAGTGAGAAATATATGCAGAAGCATTTAATTTGCTCTTTACAGGCTCAGCCAAAGTTTAGTAGGACTATTACCTATCTTCAAGATACTAACAAGAAAGTGAACCAGAGCTTTCCCAACTTTAGCTGTGTTTACGATAGTAGCCCTGCCGAAACACTGGACTACTGGACAGCATGGCATAGAGACACCCAGACAGCTCTAAAGGGGCTATCTCCTGTCTGGCTGAGTCAAGGGTAATACAGAACTAAAAGATTCTTCTGGACCAAAGATTATATGATGCAAAGTCTCCCACACCAACCAGTGTTCGTGGTTCTGTGTATACTGGTCAGAAATAGGGAGCTGTCTTAGAAGTGGAAAGGTTTATTTGACAAAATCCAGGGCATAAATAGATATTAATCTTCTGTATCTGAACTGACTACAGAAGAGCTCTCTCATACAGCCTAGACTAACAGTTGTTTAGACACAAACTGCACACGTGTGTGGCAAAGAAGTATTTCTGCATCTGTAACTTGGTTGATCTGCAACCAGATAATACACAGGCAAATGAGGGCTGTATGTGACCTACATATTATAGATCAAATATGTTAATCCTGCTTTTAATTGAGTTGCATTTTAAATCTTTCTCTTTGTCTTCTTACGCAGTTTTTCTAATTTTCTGTTAAAATTCTTCTTTCCATGCAGCGTGTTCTCTACGATAGGTTCATACAGCTTAAGTCCAAAGTAAGCACCAATTTTCCAGTGTTGAGCACTCTGACTAGTTCTAAGCTGTATGTCTGTGAGCAGTTAACTCCATGTATGTATATAGATGTGTAATGGTTCCTATACAGAACTTAGCACATGAATAATTTGCAAAATTCAGCTGGTTCACAATTGGTGTTTCAATAGTAAAAAACTTCAAAGCATCTTAGGCTAGCAAAATACTTGTTTCAAGTATCTATTCTTGTAACCCAAATTTCAGTGTCTGTATTCTGTAAAAGAAGAATCTAAATATATCCAGTGCTGCAACTGTGAAAGAAGAGGAGAATTCAATATAGGCCACGACCCAGAAGAACACTTTAGCATATGCTCCACTTAGAGCACTTAAGGAATTCTGTTTTAGTAATACTCGGCTACTTGATTTCCATGGAATCATTTTAACTTCCTAAAATTGAACAATTTTACGTACCATGATGATAAAGGGGGCTGGTATATAAGAATGCGACTGCAACCCAGAGTAAGAGTGTGTACCACAAATATAGTTAGTTAGCTCCGAGTCCCTCTCCACTGCGGTTTTCAACTCTGGTCCTCCAGTGTCAGCTAGTTCAGTCTCTCAGACTTTCGTAAGCCGCCTGTTTTGCTCCAGCGGAGCAAATTATTTGACCTTTCCAAACCTGAAAGTAATTCTGGGAGGCTGCACTTGTTAAATGAATACAGGTAAGCGGAGGGAACTAAGCGTCAGTTCAGTTGGATGAAACTGAATCCTTTCCTGAATGGTCCCCAAAAGACAGCGCATGAGTAAACGCAGACTAGAAACGGTAGGTGTGCAGAGAGGCCTCTGGCAAGCTCTCTGCCAGCTATAAAATACACAAATATTTTATAGACGGAATGCCAGTCAAATGTGGAATGTACTCATCAGAGATGCTTCCTCCGTCTGACTACAGCCCAGCAGAGAGATTGTGTAGGCAAAAAACCCCATTCGATTGTCAGTGTTGGTTAGGTTTCAAGAAGTACATAAAAGGCTGCAGTCCTAGGCTGCAGTAAAGGTGCACTTCTGTATGTGAATCGTAGTTCTCCTACTATACAGGAATGAATGCTAAGTATTTTCAGGAGCATGACCTTCGTAACAAAACAATGCCTTTCAGTAGAGAAAAACCTTCGCTTAAAAATCTTTGTAAAAATCATGATTGGAACATCTTCATTGTCAGCAAACAATAAAGCAAAAACTAAACAAAATAAAAGAAATATGTATTATGAGGTTTTAAGTCTTGTCATACAGGACAAGCATCAAGGAATCAACAGAAGACAGAAAAGATGATAGCTATTTAATTTCCACAGTGAGATTAAACAATTTTAATCACTTACGAACATGGTTACTTTATTTTAGATACACATGAACAGCTACAATATTCAGCCTGAAAACAGAAATGACAGAAGTGGCAAGACTGCTAAGAGTGGGAGAACTGAGATCATCTGCCATAATCGAACAGAGTTTAAAGAGAGTTTGAAAACAAACACTGGTGTTTAAGTAGTATACAAAACCTTTTGGAGACGGAAGAGAAAAAAATTGTTGGTGTTTTCTTTTATTTTTCACACCCATCTACATATGCCTAACAAGGACAAAAATCTCAGGAGATAAATTACAGATGATGTCTGTAATCTCATATATACTTAATATCATCTTAAGGTGGGCAGAGTGAATACACCTCTATGTCAGAGTGAAAGAAACTATTTTGGAAAATTAAGAAACAGGATTTTTATTTTGAAGCAATCGTTAGTTGCCGGTACATCTGCTAGGTATATGAATTGAAACTGTCAAAGAAGATTAGTTAGGGTGAATATTTTAACCATGAGAAAACCCAAACCAAGAGATACATTCTTTAGTTCTCTTCCCATCTGGATGTGTAGAACATTGGTTTTGAAGGATGACAGTAGAAAAAACAGTAGTTCCACGTTAATGTCATCTAGGTACAAGTGTGTTGCAAAATCTTGTCTGTGCTAAAGTTGCTACCACACTTCAGAAGGGGTGACACAGGGAAACTGGAAAGTCTGTCGATGGGTTTCATTAATCCAGCAGTCCTTAGGTGTTAGGAATCACTGCTTTTTGGTTCCGCCTCTTGACTTTCCAGCAAGGCTTTGGACGATGGCATTTCTCCACCTTCTGCTCCTTCATCTAAAAAAAGACAGAATTAAACATTTATACCACGCACATTCTCACAGCTTTCTTTTTTTATGCAGCCAAATATTTGGGTTCACTGATCATCTCTCTTTGGATTGGCTCTTTATTATCATGCTCACGGGTGCTGCAGAAAGAGAGATTAACTTGAAAGATAACTTGCAGAGGCTTCTTCCAAAAGCAATTGCCTATTGGTGTGGATTTGCCTGCTCCTTGCACACGCTGATCAATGTGCATTTGGTTGTAAGAAACAGATTGGAGATAACTTTTTATTATTGCTATTCTTTTTTTCTGGGTCATTTCCAAAGTCAAGTTAGAATATTGCATTCCTCTGAGCATTGCCTGGTTTCAGGTAGATAACATTACCGTTTATGAACATGCCAGTTATCTGGCTGACCTTCGTTGCCGAGAAATACCGAGGAGAATTCACCCTCAGTGAATTCACAAGATGAGGGGATTTTTTTGTTATTCTGATTTGGAAGTTCACTCTTCCATAGGTTAGCGTTGAGTGCTTACACAACTAGTATAAGTAAAAGCTCCCCAGCACGCATGGCCATTAGATGAAAAGTTCCACCCTGTTGCTTTTGATGCCTAAATCCTCTCACTGAGAAACAGGAACTCCTCTTGCTTTGATTTCCTCGCAAAGCATAATAATTTTCACACGACATTCAAGTCCCACATGGCATTACTAGTGCTAATACAACAGTTCGTATGCCCAAATATAAGACAGCCCATAGCTTTTTGGGGCAAGGAGGGGTCTGTTTGGCATATCTGGCTGCACCATCTTCCAAGTCCTATCCACTTTAACAGCCATGATCTAAGGGGCACATTTTCAGCTATTTGCCCTGGAGATTTGCCACAAAATATCACAAACAGTCAGAAGAGTTATGTATCTTGGTCTCTACAAACCACAGCAAATAGGTACCACTGCATACAATTCATCAGCTAAAGGTCTTGGGAGAAACCACTTGATGTTGTAAGTCTGCTCAGAGTTTTGGAGGCTTCAGGGTTTTATACTGGTAAATTAAGAACTGAGTCATTTGACACCCTTCAGTATTACATAGCACAGAACTGTTGAGGAAAGGGAGACAGAACAATCTTCTCTAGTGGCTGTTTCTGTGTTGGGTTGGATGTGGAGTCCTGCAGACAAGGTAGGTTGTTAGAGGAAATCTAATCTCATAGTTGGTAGCACTTAGGTGTGTGACAGGTGCTAAGCTGCTGAGTGTATCAAGATAGTTATACAGTCACCTAGAAAAAAAATCAGCGAACAATAAAAGTTATTGGCAAAACAGTGCCCTAAAGCAGATTACCAAATATGAGAGGCCAGTATTGCCTCTTTGCTCTCAAACTTCTTGCAGACTCCTCTTCAATCTCTGGATCACCAGTGGCACCAATCAATTGTTTAACATGGTTTCAGTATGGCCTCCCACCACAGCACCTGTGGAAAGTCTCAGCCCTCTAAAACACACCATCAGAGGATGATCACACAGGATACAGGTCATCTTCATTTCAGAGTTAGGCTCTGAGATAAACAGCTGGTGCCAAAATCTCTCCTGTACGTCTCATGAGAACATCAGTTTGATGCGGCTTGCCAAGTACATGGAAATTTATATCACAGAGCTACGACCCTTGTATATTCATAAGGGATGTATGCAAAGTCTCTTTTCTCTTCTAAGCCAGACAAAAGGTATCAGCACATCCTGTTCCTGACCTTTCACTATGACAGCAGCTGATGGCATTTTAGAAAGAGAGGAATTGTATGATCCAGTGAGCATTAGCTACAGTTGAAGCAAGATGGAGAGAGTCCTCCTCGCCATTTCCCATAATATTCATTGAATCTTTCAGAACAGAAAAAAAATAGGGCATGCTTTATATAGCTACATGTTCCATCTTCTCCACTTTTCTCATTTATCCAATCTCTTTGTTCTGAGCTGGAAATGGCTTTCATTTTTTTAACAACTTATTGTTAAAACCAGAAACAGGCAAAAAGAGGTGCCTGTTAGAGCCCCCAACGTTTCACAAATTGTTTCCCTGTCACAGCATTTGAGCTTCCAAACTTTCTTTCCATTTTGATGAATTCTCCTCATTTTGCTTGCTGTCATAACTTGCAACACAATGAGGCCATAATTCCCATCTGATACTTGTGGAATTCCCAACCTCAGAAAGCATCCAAGCAGTCAGAGTGGACCTAACTGTATCCTGTATTCATTTCCTATTATCACTACTGCAAACTGCTGATAACGGCAACTGCTCTTTCCAGGCACGCTCTGGCACAGCTATATGCCAATGACAAAAACAAAGAATAATTCCCTGCTCTTAATTGTTCTTCAAATCCTGGCAGTGCTGGTCCTTGCATTTGTAAGAAAGCATCAGTACATTTTGCTAAAACTAATGTAGCTGTGTTTCATTTCTTCTTCTTAATGCATTGGATGGGCACCAGCAGAGGAGAATTATTCTGTCTGGAGGGCTAAGTACTTATTTTATGCTGTGCTGTAACATTTTTTTTAACAAGACTTTCACTCTTTCATGTTTATTTTTATCCAGGAGGAAAAAAAAAAAGATCGAGGAGAGAAATTTTGCATGCTTTAAAAAGTATACTCTTTCCAACTACTAAACTTTCCAGAGGCCAAAATGAAACAAACATGAGGAAACTATCTACAGCCATTGTATTCTTTTGTGCTTTGTTTAACATGATTTTGTGCATCTCTCTCAAGGTTCACTGCTTTAAACAATACAAAGGTTAGTTACACATAATGTAGCAATGAATATTTCAGTGGCTTAGACTGGTCACTTCACGTCCACAGCTCCTGAAACTAATAACAATATAAATTCCCATCTACCTCCCCTTTGATAAGGGAAACAGTTCTCTCCCAATGGAGCCCGACCCCTGGTCATGGTGCACAATCCGTGCCAGGTGGAAGCACTATTTGGAATAAAAATCCCCACAATATTTGAAAACCAAAGCATTAAATGTTAAGTGACTGTCTGTACTTCGGAATGGATTTCCAGTGCTCCAGTTGCACACACAAGGAGATCTGTAGGGACATACTTTTCATATTACTTGGGAAAAATCTCTCCTTGAAACAAAGGAGTTTTAACTGAGGCTTATCTGCCATCATTGCCCCTGGACTCACAGGGCTCCCAGCATTACTTTGCACGTACTCTGGCACAGTGCCCGTTGTCCTTCCCACTCGCTCTTCCAGATTCCCCCAGTTCCTCTCACTAGTGCCCTGAAGCCTGAGGGTATCTGACCTTGTTGTCTTTCCATTTTTTTTCTTTATGTCCACCCTCTCTCCTTCATAAATCTTTGCCCTTTCCTTTTGCAAAAGTAATGCCTCCTTCCAGCACCCATTCAGATTCTTATATTCCTCTCTTTCCCAGGTTCAACCCATGATGATCATTCGGTCCCTTCTCACTCCTCCTGGAAGTGTTGTTTCTACCTGCTCTCTTCTTCACCAGCAGTCCTTCCAAAGGCCCATGTTGGGTTTGGATGACAGAACCCCAAATACATTCGTATAAATTAAATCATCACAGCAAGAACAGCTTGTAATCAAAGGAATCCTCCCCCCTTGTGTCATGTTCCCCCCATTCCCCAGCCTTTATGGTGCTTTAGGAGACTGTAAACTCTAACATCCAGCAATTGCTTTGGGCAACATACAAGCAAGACATGCATCCCCGGAGCCTGGGAATCCCTCCTATAATCTGCTTCAGTTTCATGGCCCTTCCACTCCTCAGCGCAGGCCTGCCTCCCCCTGTGCTGCCCCCACACCATCGCTGCTCCTGGAAGTGGGACCACCAGTTGCAGTGGCATTTGTCACAGCAGCAACAGTGATGGGCATGAGAAGAAAGTTACTTCCAAATCAGAACCTAAAAAAGTAGGGGCAACCCATGCTCAGAGCTGACCTATAATTCTCACTTCATAAGCATTAGAAACCAGATTTTTCCAAACCTGAAAATCCCCCTGAGATCCCCCTGAAAGTAAAAAGAACTCATATGTAAAACTGCTGTTGATTAAACCTGTGCTAATCAACAGAGCACCATAATAATCTAAAGGACAGGCCAAAATACAACACTGGTCTCAGATAGCAAAGTTGAAAGCCTAATAGCAGGAGTAAATCACTGTAAACCCTACTCTTAATGTATATGCCTGAGTTAGGATGATAGCTGTAATCAGATTAACAGTGCAGCTTGCTGTCTTGGGCTAAGTTATCTCAGTGCAGGAGTAGACCCTAATTTATAGCTGGAGTGCTGATTTTCCAAGCTGCCCAGCAATGCAACTGTGCTTGCTCTGCCTCAGGGGAACTGGAATTCAGTTCCCAGCACCTTTCCCCAGGCTGCTGAACACTGAGTCTCTGGGTGGATATGGCAGACTTAGTCTGGGTTAAAATTAATTTGTGTCATCAGGAAATTCAAGTGGTAACTGCTTTGGAAGGTTGAATGTAATCATAAATGAAGAAAGAAATGTTAGTATTGACATCAGAACTGCATGGTGGCAGAAGTCCTAAGGAGAAAGCAAACGATGACTGCATAAAAATGTCCATTTCTTGAATGTGCAGACAATACCTTCGGTAACGGAGAGCTCGGCCAGTTTGTGTGGCAGGTCTGAAGTCCCAGCACCAGCAGGAGAGCCCAGAATGTCTGGTAAGGCGTTCCGGCGGCCTGCCCGTCCTGATGCTGCAAAATCTGTGACCACAGGCTCCACATCAGTCATTGCTGACTCCTTTCCTCATAGCAACATCTGCATATGGAACAAACATAAGAAGGAAACAGCTGTAGCCCAGATGGATGCTAATCACCTGCTCAACAATACAATAGCCACAGGCTTTGCCCAATGGGTCTTTTGTTATTAAAAGCCATGTATTTAAATACGGAGTGCTTAAGCTTTATTTGTGCCCCAGACGAAGAGAAAAGAATCTCTGTGCATTTCCTTATGTGCCCATTTGCACATCAGACTAGCACAATCAACAGCTCTGTACCTACAGGAAACCTGTGGACAGGGTCAGCAACAGCCCCTTCTGCCAGCCACTTGTATGTCTTTTTATGACCTGATCCTTCTTAAGTGGTTTTGCCATACAACCACTCAGAAGGGAGCTGAAAGTCTATTTTGTCATCCTGTCTCTTTGAAGCAAAGCATGTTTTCTTTGTTATGAATCTTGTTTAGATTCTTATGTAGAATCTTGTTAGAACAACCTCCTTTCACAGAGAAGCAAATTACACAAAAAAGACCTCTCAAAAACCAAACTAAAACTCTTCATAAAATTTCTTTATCTTGCAGACATCAAACCATTTGTTTTCCTCTGTTCCTTGTTAGCTTGGTTTAACCTCAGCTTGCACATATGACTTTTATCTAAGAAATAATTGAATCCTGGAAACAACAGGACGAACAGTGCTCTGCTACCTCCACCCCTGTCTCAGAGCCCACTGAATTGAATGGAAAAACTCCTGCTGACCAAAATGGGCTTCGGATCGGGCACAGAGGTGTTGATCCGGATCACACCGCAGCGCACCAGCTGAAGTGAGAACACCTGCAGCAGAAGGAGGTGATACTTAGCTGCAAGTGGCACACAGGGATAGCGTATGAAAACTGCCGTTAGCGAATGTATCACAGAAGACTAACCTACCATAATTGTATGCTACATTTCTGATAATTAACAGAGTAGTTTCTAATAATTAGAGATGAATTGTTCAATAAAATCAGGATTTTGTGTTCTGTGTGCAATGTGGGAAGAGGAATGTTGTCTCTTTGTGTAAATATGGTCAGTGCTTTGTGTGGGAAGAGATACAGATGGGGCTGGAGACCAACGCGATGGAAGGCTGTCAGCTTTCGATTGACAACTGGCTGTATTTAGCATAAGAATTGGATAAGGAAAGTCTTAATCGTTTTAGCGTTGTTCATATAAGAAGCAAAGCGTCATAGTCCCCTTTCGAAAATTCTGCTAAGGTTGGGAAAGATCAGTGCTCTCATTTCATGGATAGAAAAACCGAGGCAGATAGAGATCAAATATGACTTGCTCTGATGTGCAGGAAAGGAGGGGCAGAAATTTGATTACTGATGCTGACCTGGCGTTTCCACCACAAAGAACATTTTCCTTTTCTCCCTCTGAGTGCCTTTCAGCTGTGTCACTCCATGAACAAGAATAAATGTTCTTAATCTTCTCTGTATCTCTACCTACTTTGTAATAAAAGAAATTAATCCTTCTTGGAAGGAAATGAAGGCATGAGTAAAAACTGCAAGTCTGAAAGATGACTTGAGCATGCAAACAAACCACTTTCTTTAACCAGTCAGTAACTGACAGTTCTGACCTGGAGATTTAGCAGAAAGTTCCTGTCTTGCATGAAAACAGTAAGGTCAAGTCCAAATGAATCTTTTCCGTAAATAGCAAAAATATAAAAACTATACGTGGACATTCAAGAATGCAACTTTGAGAAAATATACAAAGTATGTGTATCAACAGTCTTGGTTAGATACAGCGTTATACTACTATTCATTAAAACGGGTGAGGTTAGGACTTGACAAGAAGTATCAACATAAGGAGAATGAATCTGTATTTACAGACATAGCCTCATGGCTTTTTGTGGGTGTTCATATATACTTAACTGTAGGTATCCTAAGTATATTTCTCCACATCCTCACCAGAGCAAGTAAAGAAACTGTAAATTACACGTCAGAATATGAAATACTCAGGATCTCCTTTTGCTTGGTAAAGCTGGTAAAATTTGATACTGCAGTTGCTGCAGTTCCTGCCCATTTCGGTTCAGCCATTTAGTTGGTGAGACAATAATAGTACTGTGAGCTGACTGCTGTTCACATAAAGATCTACAGAATGACTTTAACATCAAAACACACCAAAGACTTTCTCAAACACATCTTGTGTATTTATTTCTCTTTTCTCTCCTGCATGGATGCTTTGGTCCCTAAATGGTTACTTTTTAAATGCAGAAAATCTGCTCTACAACCCATGCTATATGAAACTATTCTCTTCTATAGTAGTTTCATATTACCCATCTTGTGCGCTTGTTTCAGATCCCTCCCTTTGCTCTCCAGCTCATCTCTTTCTCCCCTGATGTAATCTCCCTTCATTGCCTAATGCTAGACAACCCAGGAAGACGAAGAAGGACACAATCTGACACGCTTTCATGTATGTGAATTTTGATTTATGCCCTTGATTAAAAAAGTGTGCAGAGATAAATTTAGAACATCCATCAGACAGCAAATCAGCTGATCATTCTCTATCAGTCTGGTGGCCATAACTCAAACGTAGCTGTCTAAAAATAATAAAGGCACGTATCCTTTATATATGTAGCAGTTACCATTATGTTTTCACCTTTGTTTGTTCTATACTACGCTTAAGATATCAGAAACTAACGAGAAGACTGAGTTCAAAAGTTAAGGGCTACCCACTGCACTAGCACAGGATGTTCTCTTAAGTGTATTTGAAAGACAAGGACTACCCCATCAGGCTTAGAATTGACATTACGAATCAAAACTTCAGTCCATTTAGGTCCATATAAATCAAAACTTAAGTCCACCACCAAACATATGACTGACCGTATTCAAAATAGCTTGCTGCTGTACTTCAGATAAATGACCTTTCATTCTTTAATTTTCTAAGGAATGTTTTCATTTTTATTCTGATGCTCTCTTATAATAGTATTTGCTAAGGCCTACATCCAAGTAGGATGCAGAGTTTCTCCACTCTTCATCTGTTTCTACCTTTATTTTTTTAACATATCCATCAGGAAATGACTATCTTTTTGGCATCTTCTTGCATGTTATGTGTATTATTTTCCATGCTTCCTCACAGGGTAAATAATAATCACCGTGTCCACAGCATCTATTTTCCCAATACTACTCCTCCTCCTGCTGGCAACATCTTCTTCAGCTTCACTGAACTCATTTTCCTGTCGCCTTATCCAAGTTAAAGATACTTACACTGTGGCGATGCCTGCGTGCGGTTGCTTCTCTCAGCTTCCAAATTACTGTTGTCATTTTTCTCCCATGTGGCTGCTCACCAGACTAACCGTGCACAGCTCTAAAAGAATAGTGACAGATTTCCAGGGCAGAAGGTTCCCTACTTCCCTGGCTCCCTCTTTTCCATAGCAAAAACCAGGCCACCCAAAAGCAGAAGGGGACTGGGTGGGCAACAGGGTCGAGCCGGGAAGCAGACTGTTGGCAGAGGGTGAGCAGTAGGAAGGCAGGTGGACCTCCCAGAAAAGCTCTCTTGCTAAAACTAGAGGCCAAAGGCTTTGACTGTCATGATAAAGAATTAAAAAGTATCCCAGCTAGTACTCCATCAGTACTCCATGGCAGCAGACTAACTTTGCAGCTCATTAGTGGGCCGTGACAGAGCGCTAAGGGGTTTTCAGGAGTACTATTTAACCTGCTCATAAATGCCTCTGAAATCCCTGCAGGGCCACCCAGAACGCACAACAGCCCACTGGGGTGTGCGAGGGGGAAGGAAACGCTCTGCTTGGTCAATCTGGCTACAACCAAAAGTAAAACTCAATTTCTATTATCTTTCACATATTCAAGTAAGTGTCCTCAGACAAAGTCAATGGCAGGTAGACTACCCGTGGGGTTTTCTCTAAACGAGACAGCTAGTTTATTAATCTTTCAATCTTCTTTTGTTGGCAGCATAGCCAGCCCCTTGGGAGAAAATGAGTCACAGAAGCTGATGAGAATTTATTTAAATAAATGACAAAGGAAAAGAACAAATAAGACTCCTGAAACAACTTGTGTTGAGGATCACGGGGAAAAAATGCTTTACGGTGCTCATTTGTAGCAGGTGCCACGGTCCACACTAAATGTCAGCGCTGTCTCTTCCTCACCCTATCTGTTAGGAAGTAGATAAATCACCACCATACATATTTGTGAAAGCTCTTTTTTCTTCTGATCTTTTTACTGTCTTACACAGAGACAAAATACTGGTTTTGTTCTGCTTGGAAGGACAAACTATTCCTCAGGAAATGTCAAAAGGTTCCTGACACTGGTATTGTTGCAGCTCCACAGAGGAGACTGAAAGACCAAACGCATCACACTCCTTGCCACTCAGACACTGCTCTCCTCTCAAAAAGTTTTCTCTTAGGTCTTAGGAATAGTCTGTGTCCGCACTATCAGAGAAAGGTACGCTTCCCAAACACTGTTCCTTTTGAATGCCCCTTAGTAGGAACAAACTAGAAAGCATGAAATCCTCTCACAAACACCTGAAAAATACAATAGCCAAGTAGGACTTTTACAGTCAGATTGATTGATTTTGTGTCTCGATGGTCTCTTACTGCAAGATGCATTTCAGCATCTTGCTTTATTCAGAAAGAACTTTAGTCCTTTTAGTTGCATCTATTTGTTTTTTATTTACCTGCATTTAATGAGTGTTCTCCAAGCACCTTTACCCCAAAAGCCTGTAGGTTCAAAAGTTTCTAAGTAAGGAGAACAGAAAACTTATTGAAAGAAGTGGTTCCCACTGTGCAACTGAGATGAAAACCACATCTCCTTGCATGCGGTTGCCATGCTTTCACATCCTCTTCTGCTGCAGCAGCATCCTGATGGCTTTGCCTCCTCTTCTCAAAGATCTCAGAATAGGAACATCCTCATTATACATGTTCATGTAATCCTTACGCTTTATCCTGGACCATAAAAAAGGAAAAAAGCTAGGAACGTTCATGCTTTTAAGGAAGACAGTCCAGAGATTATGGTGATGACTATCAGTAACCTGGGCACTCGCATAACAATTTTTGTGAGAATACTTTCTTTTATGTGTTCTTTTGCATCAGTAACATTTGTAACACACTCACAAGCCTAGTGCCAGGAAGCACACAGAAAGATAAGTGGTCTTTACCATATTTACATCAAACACAGGAGTCTTGATTCTGTTTGGGGCTTAGGACAAGAGACAACACATTTCTTAATATACAGAAGCAATATAGCTAACTATATGAAAGTTAGAAATTAATCACTCGGGGAAAAAAAGTAAATTTGTTAGCTTTCAGATTTTTGACTACATCACTGAAGTTGAAACAAGAGTTCCTTTTATTATTTAATGTTAGAAAGATGATTTGGGTTTCCTGTACCAATGGAGATGGCCTTGCTAGTGTATGTTCTCTGAAAAATTAATGAGCTGTTTTCCCATACAGGGAAACTAAATTATATCCCATCTCAGTAGATCTACAGTGCAGAAGCATGTCTGAGTCCTTCTACATCTTCTATCTCGGTCTGGATGTTACAGCCCACATAACATATGGTATTTTTGGGATGATGTTTGAAAGTTTGGTATATTGCATAACAGGTTTTCACTTTGGGTTCTTTGCAGTGTACACAGCTGGACAAACATTTAACACAAATGTCTTGTGTTTTTCTTCTGCTCTGATTATGTGACCTGCACTCTCGCACCAGGGGCAACATCCTTACTAATAATGTGCAAAAATGGCATCCATTCATGATATTCCTTGTCCCAAACCCATCAGCCTGGGATACCAAGATTACACCATTCCTCCATTTCCTGCCTCGGTGGTCTCAGAAGTGTTGAATGAAGGTCCAAGATCTTGATCATAATGTTCAGATGCTCATCGGTTTGGGGCACAGAATCTGAAAACCTTGGCCAAAGCTGTAGCATAAAGACAGCAGCTGACAAATTTTGCCCCATGGTGAATCCAGTTTCTAGATAAATCTTGCCTATGCTTTCATGAGGAATGGTTGAAGATGGGGAAACAATTTTATTAAGAACCATCACAAACCTCACCCATCTTCAGCTCCAAATGCAACACATATCTTAGCTTTTGCTGCCTCCTGTATAGAGTACCTAAAAAGTGTATGTGTGCAGTTGTATAGATACTGCAGCTGAAAGGACTGGTGTAAGGCAGTACACCATGCCAGCAGTACCAGGTATGTATGGCATGAAACCACTTTCTATACAAATGAAATGGGATGGACTTTTTTCTTCCTTAGACTAGTTGTTGGAAACTTTCAGTTGAATTTTCTGATCACTTCCATAAAGCCAATATTATACTCATGGAAAAGACAAGAGAAAAAACCCCACGTAACTTAGCCATGCTGCTTTTACGCTTCTGGAGAACACAGAGATACCACAGTGCAGTTCACCCTCTACAAACCCAAACAGAACAGAACAGCTTTACTGGGAGCTGTGTTGGACCCTGAGTATGCACAGTGCTCCGATGCATGGAAGAACACATTACAAAGCTAACAGCAGTTCTAAGTAATGGTATGATTTTCCCTTTGTGAAAGAAAATAAGGATGAGAGGGGAAGGGGTCATGATACTGACAACTGAATCAGAAGTTATCTGCAGCAAGTAATAAATGAAGTGACATTAGCTGAAGGCAGTCAATACCAAGCAAGTCACTTTCCAAATGTCTCTGAGTGACCAAAAGCAATGACAGACATAAGCTTTAGTAGACTTAACAAGAAACACAATTCAACAGGGAAGAAACTCTAATGCATCAGCTGTGCTGGACAGAAATCAAATGCATCCCCTGCTATGGAATAAGAAACAAAGCTCAATGGAAACAAACAAACTAACCAACCTAATTCTTCCTCTCATATTTTGGCCATTCATTCTCACAGGGGTTTCATTCTCTCTTGCAAAATGTATAAATATCACCTGTCCCACATACCCACATATACACAGTACGCTTTCAGCCACAGAGCTCTACCCTTCCAAATCCTTTCTTAAGACTTATATCTGGCCTGAAATCCAAGAGAAGTTTGCCCACCCACGGGAACATACCCAAGGATTAATTTAGGAATTATTTAGAAATCGTTTTTAAGGCTAATTTGGCAGAGGCCCTGCAACTACAACGTGGCAGTTAACTTGTATTTATGATTTTTCGCATTGCAAAAGGCACACAAGGAACGAATATCCTTACTGTACTACTTAGTCTTATTACTAGTCATACACACATCACACCTTTCCTCCAACCTCTCCCATCTCCTTGTTCCTCAGCCTTTGAACTGGGAATTCTTTAGGGAAGAATCGAAGGACTTTTTCCCTCTGCTTTGATACCTGCTGACCCAGCATCCCACGGACGCTTCCTACAACACAGACAAGTCAACAGCTACATAAGCCAGCCTACATAAGCCTATGCATATATCCATACTGTATTCTCTATTAGAGGCAGCAAGGGATTTGGTTCTCTGCTTGCCAGCTCTGTGAAGAAAACTAATCTGACAAAACCCCTGGGAAAGGCTGAGGCAGCAAACAGCTTGTGGCGTACTGGAGTCCACTTATACAATGCACTCTAGTAAAACAATTAGCACAGTGCAATATAAAATGCAACTGAGAGAAGATCAATTTACAATTTAGCAGGTGTATGAGAATGGGACAATCCTATGCACATAACCAACACACCAATGTACCCAACCTTGCTTATTGGAGAAGGCCCAAGTTTTCTTGAGATCACAAAGACACGAACGAGGAATGCCTCCGTCTAGTTCAGAGTGAATCAAAGGGTACTGGTATGGACAAGGAGGTGCCCAGGAATGGGGAAGTGCTTACAGAAGAGAAGGAGTTGCAGAGAAAGAGGAGGAGTTGCCTGGTAGCAACATGTGGGNAGGACAGGAGGTGTCCAGGAATGGAGATCTTTGTGGAAGTGCTTACAGAAGAGAAGGAGTTGCAGAGAAAGAGGAGGAGTTGCCTGGTAGCAACATGTGGGCACAAAGGGCTGAAAGTCCAGAGCAGGAGGATGACAGAGAAGTAAGAAGCATGGGGAGTCCATCGTGGCGTTTTTGTAGAGAGAACAGAATATTAACTGAGGGTCTGTCTGAGATAAAGAAATGACATAGCAAGCTAGAGTGACACAGGAAGAAAGGAGCCTCTGGAACCTTTCTGAGGAAGAGGAATTAAATCAGTAACGAGGAGCTCCTTTGGAGGGCAAGTGGGACGGAGGCTGGGAGGAAGAGAAGCTTGGAAAAGTTTAGGGAGCATTTTAGGAGACCAGCTCTGCTGGAGGATGTGCACAGAGATGGGCACTATAGAGAACCTATGGATTAGCAGCAAACTAGCGAGGTAGCAGTAAAATGGGCAATATTTTTTGCTTAAAAGATTATGCGTGCAATTATCCCAATATGCCCACAGGTAGAAAACCTAAAGAGTCTGCACAAGAAATACAAGGACAGTTTACTACACCAAGGATTTTTTTTTTTTGAGGGGGATAAATTATTTTGTTAACGTGACGTGCCACAACACCTAGTTAACTGAATACGCAGTACTTGTGATGACCTTTACAGACTGATGTTGTGCAGACCCCTCAAAAGAACAAGAGCTGCAGTGCGAGCTCCCACACAGGCATGCCTCTTTTTCCCCTGCCAGCAGCTCCCTCCCAGGGAGAAAAGTCCCTGTTTATTTCATACTCGGACCTCCAGAGGGTCCTCTGGAGGCAGAAGCAAGTTTGGTGAAAGAACCCAACCCAGCGCTTCTCTCCATCCAGCCGTTAGGTGGTAACAGTCTGGCAGGGAGCAGGAACGGTGTGTGAAGTGCAGCAGGCACCCCGCTAAGTCCCTAAGCCTTCAAAGCATAAGACTATTTCCATTAAAAAGCAAGGACAAGCTCTCAGAAGCACTTTACTGTTTTAGCTACGCAAATGAAAGCTGACTTTTGGTTTTATTATCTTTGTCATGGCCAGATAACATTCCATAATTATATATAAAAACAGATTAATCATATTTTATTTGTATGATTCCTCCTCCTTCAAACCTATGAGCTGTGTTTTTTATGGCCTGGATCAGACCTGGAGAGCATCCCGCCCTATGCGTGGACTTCTGCCCTGGTCAGCTTCAGTTGGACCTTACTGACGTGAAAATACTTGTGTTTAGCCAGTTTTGCAGTCACACCCCTTAGTGCTTCTTCACCTGAAGATAGACAGGAGAGGATACTCTCCGTCTGGTAATGATATGGTTCATGTCTGATGAACACTTGGAAAAGTTAAAGTGTAACCAAATACAAGCACTGTTGTTCTCCTTAAATTGGAGTAAAACTTTACTATCTAATTTTTTTAGTTTTGCACTCTGGTTTCATAGTGCCAAACACACAAGGAGAAGTCACTGTTTCCAGACCAAGAATTACTCATAGCAGTCTGTTCTAATTAAAAAACAAATAAACAAACAAACAAAAAACCCAAAACAAAACAAACAAAAAATCCCCAAACAAATAAAAAAAGAACCAAACACCCCCCCCAAAAAAACAACACACAAACCAAACCAAAGCAAAAAAAATTGAAGTAAAACTTAGTAAATAATTGCTACTTACTCAGAGACACCTGGATATAACATTTAAATCAAAGTCAGCTTAATCCTCAACTCTTTATTGAGCAATCAAAGTACTAGTGTAATAATAAAAGCTAATTTTATCTTATTTAGGATAGCAAGCTGCAACAAAGCTTGCTTGTCTTTGTCATAAGTGAGTTTGTAAATTGAAACATTCCACGTTTTTATTATTCAAGCAGCTTCCTTAAGCACCAGCATGAAAGGTAAAGCAGTTGACAAGCTCAGCTGTTTCACTAGCCTTTATCGTTGATGAGAGCATCTCCTCCACCCTATTCACAAAAAGCAAATACCAGACCCAGAGCTGCTAAGGTATCTTGTAGACATCACCCCAACGCTTCACTCAAACAGTTCTCAGGGTCTCAGCAGTCTTTGCTTTCACCGTGAAACTCTGCATAACTATTTCGCCCCATAATTATTTATTTTGTCTCTCACTTCGGTTGCTTCTTCTGCTCCACAAATGATCTGGGTTTCCTGAACTATTCTTCTGGCTCATCCATGAATGCTTCTGAAAATCCAATCCAAAATACTTCATTTAGCATTCTTCACTGGATAGGATGTTGGAAAGAAAATCATATTTGCGCAACTCAATAAATGTTTAGTTAGTTAATAAAATATTATTATTGTTCTTAACTCAGTTCAAGGGTAGTAAAAGGTCTTTGATTTTCCAAATATAAGTGAACTATTGTAGAACAACTCCATAAAGCCATCTCATCTTGAAGGAGAGCTGGTCTACCCAAAAGTTTTTCCAATTACGTTCTTCTAACTAATGAAAGATATTTTATCTCCCTAAAAACTTTGTCTTGTCCATGTCCTTAGGCCACCACAGGTGCTGGAAAGTGCCACAAAAACATTTTAGTTCAGATTGCCCTCAGGAGAAGACAAACCAACAGAGATCACTGTGCTTTTCACAGTAATACGATGACTTTAAGCGAGCCCAGGCAGAAAACAGCCATGTGGGATGTGAAGTCTAATGCAAACAAAATGGAGCTAACCCCCAACTGCAAGTCACCCTGGTGCACTGAAGCACCCTTTAATGAGTTACTGAAGTTTCCTACTGCTATGCTCTATGTGTCGGTGACACATCAGTTAACACCCACTAAGACGAAAAATCAATAGGACATAGGGCTACATTTTGAGATGTTATGCAACTTTTCTGCACTATCTTCTAAAATTGCGTTTTGAATCTGGACCTTTAGTTCCCTGCTCTGTAGGTTCCATTTATATTTTATTTATGCTTTAGCATTTTTTTTTTTTTTTGCTTCAGATACAATATTTCTTCAATATTAAATGAAGAATTTTTCATTTCATTCCCCAACATACATCAAGACGACTCTAATACAATTCCACTCAGGTCATATCCTCTAGAACATACCTGTTCAATCTTGGCAGTAGTCCTGTTTACTGACTTTAATGAAATTACAGATAGAAAAATCTGACCCATCCCATGATGCCTCACCATGAAAACAGACTGAGATTCGAGAAATGTGTCTTCCCTTAGCCCTATAATTTCAGGTAAATAATGACCTCGATTCACAAGACTTGCCAATTACATTTACAATAGACTTTAACTTACAAATAAAAAAAATAAATTCAATCAATTACAATTCACTGAAACATATCCTGATAGTACAGGTTTACATTTTGATCCTGCAGTTATGCATGTACCCAACTTTATCTAATTGCAAGGCTTCTGTTCCTTCCACTGAAATTTGATAATACAGACAAGAGGCAGCACTAGGAACACGCTTTTTGATGCTCAGGAGCACATCACTGGGTCGGATTTGCAGATGAGAATTGTCTCCAGTGGATCAGACACCTGCCTATACAGTCCCTGGTTATTTGTCTACACCAGAAAGTCTGTGACTGCACCGTAATGGTCAGAGACCACACAGGCACAAACGATCAGAACGAGGCAAGTCTCAGATTTACTCCTCTGCCAGAAAATTTTGAGACTGGGGGAAAAACTTACCAAAATTTTCCACAGAATAGGGAATATGGGGGCACAAATATTTGAGAGCATCCTGTCCTTAAATTTTCTGTGAATGAGCCAGCTGCACCCTGCTCCACTGAATAGCACCAATGAAACAGAATTTCAAATAAATGAAAAAAATAACCCCGAACCCACAATCTCTTGAGGACTAATGCTGGAAACAAATAGGTTATATGATTAGCCACAGTACATACTAAGAACTTTTTCCTTGCGACTTATTTTGGATTAATTTTAGTCTTCAGGTGAGGGGTTTATCTGCAGTACTACACTTGCGCCTGCCTTCCTATTTTTAGATGACTCCGCTTGTTTCCTCTGTGTCTCTGCTGAAAGGATACGATTGATCACAGCGATTTATAAACCTCCCTGACCTTCACGCTATTTCAGACTGTCTCTTTTTCCTATGAGAACAGGCCTAATAGGTGAAATTCATACTAGTTATAAGCCTAAACAAGTCAGTGGAATTACACCTGGGATTCATTTGGTTTAATTTCTTTAGCCTTTCAATATACTTCTATTTTATGAAAGTATGAATCATCTCTATTACCCTCCAATGCCCTTAGCCTAGGACATTAAAACGCACTTCCTATCTTAAGAGCTTCATGGTTATAGACTAGTTTGGTAAAATAGACATATTTTGATCAAAATCCTAGTAAAAATATATTAAGGAAATTATTTTATGGTCTCCCTGAGCTTACTTGGCAATTGAGGAAAATTATTGTCTTTCAAAAAAAGTAAGTCCTAAAAGCAAATCCCTACCTCCAAATATTGTAGCCTATCTGTTGTTCAAGAACAAACATCAAACAGTCATTTCCAAGGCATGCACTGGGCTGGCAGTCAGATAATTTCCACACAGTTGAATTAACGTATTTTAAATTAATTCAATCAAAATGATCTCTCATTAAGGCAGATGGCTTTAAAAGAGTCTTTTCCATTTTGGTAAATGATCCTTCAGAAAACATGCCCTGCTATCGAAACACCTGGATGAAGTGCTTCAAATAAGGACCAAAAAAAGTGCATTTATATCCCAAAAGACGAGGCTGTGAAAACAACCAGAGATGACAGAGTAGAAAGTTAAAGTGTGCTTTTTATAAATGACTCAAATGAAGTACGGCTGGGCCCTTAAGCTATTTTAGCTGGAATGCCACCAGGCACAGAACTTTTATTTAACTTTCTTAATCTACGTGGGCCATTGACGCTTAAGGAAAAGCGGAGGGATGGAAACCAAAATATAAGAAAGACATCCAGGTCTTGTTCCTATTTGTCATACAAACAGCATTAGTTGGGAGGTTCGCATACTGAATCTTTCGCATTCAGAAGTGTAACAATCAACGTTGTTTTTCCTCATCTTCATTATTTTTAATTTAACATTTAGTCTGCTGTATTCTGACTGAGAGGTGGGTTTTATTTTGACATGTCAGACTGGAGCCATTCTCCCACAAGGAGTGGCAAAAGCAACAAGCAAGATCTGTCTGAGCAAATGTTTTCACTTTGCTTTCCTTTAGAGCAGAACCGGATAGGATCTTCCTACTGAAAACTGTTTTCCACTGTAAAGGAATCCGCACTTCCACTGCACAGGGCTCTGTTGGAGCCACGCTGTTCCTGACTCACATCGATTTTAACAAAACTTTTTTTACTAGGTCCAGGCAAGAGAGAGCTCGCCGACTGGTGCCAAAGAGTTGCCCACCTGTAGTGAGGGGCTGGCACAGGGTGGAAGGACAGTCAGCTTGAGTTACTGCAGATTAGGCGAGTGCTTTAATCGCTAGGCTCTTCGTTACCTCTGAAGTTCTCACTTGCTGGTTTCATCCCTGCAAGCACACAAACACAACCCCGCGGGATTTCCTCACCCTGGCAAGAGCCTTTGTACAGCACCAGTGGTACAGGACATTTCCTAAAACGTTAGGCCGGGAAAGCACAGACCTTGCTGGGCTTTTTCATGGGAGGGTGGTTCCTTTGCGCTGCCACCTGGCAGTGAGACCAGGATGGCCAAACCCTGGCAGCCGCACAGGCCACGCAGGAGATGGGGCATCCTTCACCTCAACTCCTCCCTCCCTCACCCTGAAAGGTGCAGCACCAGCCTCGTCCTTCTTCTTCCTACCCACCCATGGCAGCAAACACCTTCCCTCCTCTTTCTCTGCCCTTCTACAGCAGCAAGTTCACCCCCCACCAACATATAACCCCCCCCCAGGACACTCTCACTCCACACAGAGAGCGCAGTGCCCCCCTCCCCATCCAGCCTCTCCCACCCTGCCCCACGGGAGGACCACAGCAAGAGCCTACCCTGTCCCCGCAGAGGCTCCTCCCCGGGCAGCACCACGCGTGAACCCCCCCCAGAAAGACAGAAGAATGAGCAACGCAACCCGGAGAGGGGGAGTTAGTCACGTCCGCCATTTTGCTCACTCACTGAAGGCACTCCGATGCCCAGGAACGAGGCACCCAAAGAATTCATTTCCAGTTGGGTAAAGATTACTGTTTCAGCACTGACATTTTGTAGATTTTATGTTTAATTGGAAATACCACCCTTGCAAGCTCCTCTAAGGATTTTGTAGCCTCCATGGCATTTGGGCAGTGTGTATGTGTATTACCTGTGTAATGTGTTGTCTGAGTTCAGGAACTGCTGAATGCTCAGAAATAAATTTTTCCCATCTGCTAAGCTAATGGCCTCTTCTAAAATGTCTACGAGCTGTGAACATTTCCTTTTTTAGCTTCACCAGCATAATCATATTACAGCCTGACACCGGTAGTGTAAATTAATCTCTCTTCTTTTTTTTTCCCCATGCAAATTCCTCAGAAGTGGATTTTCCCCCGCATTTTGTCTTATTAAGCACAGAAAGGGAAAGAAGGAGAAAAACAGATAGACATTATCACATTATCACTGAGTGAATCTTTTTGCAAACTAATACTTCTGTTTCTAGACAGATTGAAACCAACACCAAGAGCATTTTGCAGGACACATTCTACAAAGATGCATCTTTCCCAGAAACACACAGCCCTAACTGCATTGCTTTATGGAAACTCCAGGGGAGTTTTGCTTGGGGAAGTATGGAGTTGAGCTTTGCAAAACACAAACCTGGAAATTATACTGACTGACAAGTGCACATCTTTGGGGGGGTTCCGCTGCTGCTGTTGTTGTATTACTTAAAACATTTACTCCTTGTTTTATGTACTGGCATTTACTTCTGCATTGAGACCTGTATCTTCAAAAGGTCAAAAATAAGGAGGATGCTTGTCGTGCTTTCCTGTCGAGCACATAGCCTCAGAGACAGATGGGGGATTCCCTTCTCCTAAACTCCACTCAACACTGGAGATGAGTAGAGCCTATGCCTCCTCGAGTCTTGTATGAATTTGGGTGGAGAACTGTAGATGGTGTGATTTCAGGGGACTTTTTTTTTTTTTTTCCTTTTTTTTGCAGATGACCTCTTGTTCTTGAAGAGCTACAAAAGCCTACAGGCACCACGAGAAACATTTCTCTGGTCTTCTCTGCTACATTTTTATGGCGCACTTTAAAACGAGCAGTTGAAAGTTTTGTTTTATTTGTATTTTGTGTTTTTCTCAAAAAAAATGCAGAAGTAATTCTGAATTTTCTTGACTGCAGACAAAAAGACACAACCTTTCACCAAACATGAACATGTTTGCATGCTACACTCATTTTGAAACTATGGGTCACATTCTGTTCCTTATAACATCAACCAAACCACTACAGATTTGTTCAATGAAACAAAGGTTTAGGAAAGAGCTGACAGAAAATTAATCTCTGCAGATACCTCTCCACAAAAGCCCTGCTCATTTATTCTTGGGGGGAGGGGGGGAAGAGCAAGATTCGTTCCTGCCTAAACTGTAAAGAGTCCCTCAAATTTGTGAGGACTGTGTGCAGGTCAGGTCTGAGCACAAGCAGCTATTTATGCTCAGTTCAGAGATGTTCATGGCCAGTGCTCCATCTCAAACTCCTCCTGGTCACAGAAAGCTCCAGAAACCTGGCTGTGACAGGGATATCTCTACAGTACCAACATGACAATCTGCGTTTGAAGGGCCGCATAAACGGTGGCTCTCCCTGGTTTCGCCTCATGAATCCCTCTTCCCCTTTGAAGAAGGAAGAGATGCACCCACAGAAGAACTGAACCCATTGCTGTACTTCTCAGCAGGGAACTCCCTAAAGCACCGACAGTCACAGCCAAAGAACAACATTTGAACATATGATCTTGAGTATTTTTTTTTAAATCTAACCAAATTTATTATATCAAACAAATTTCTTACTCTAATGTTGCAGCAGAGAGCCCAGAAAGACAAAGATGACTTCTGAGGTGCGTAAAGCCCAGCGAGCATAACACTGGCAAGGCTACGAACATGTAAATAACAGGGAACTTGTCTATTTGCTTAGTTTGTTCAAAGCAGTATGAAGACAAGCAGAGCTCTTTAGTTAAAGTTCATTAGGAATGCTAGATGCTTAAAAAAACCTTATTAAAATAGTTTTAAAAACAGCCTAAAAGAGGTAGAGAACACAAATGGTAGAATACAGCAAATGAGCATATGAAAAAACCTACTTACACGACAGCAGAAAGGGATTGATGAATACCAGAGACACCCAGAAACGCTAGAACGTGATCTCAACGTCTGGCTTTCAGCTGACTACAGCAAAACACCAAGGGAAAGCTGAACTGTTACCAAGAGGGAAATGAAACTTGAATACATGTAAAACAAACAAACAGACTACAAATTCACATACAGAAGCACATGCCTTACAGGTAGACTTCTGGACTTCAGCCTTTCCATTCCGGGCATTTCTGGTACAAAAATAAGTCCTTAACAACCACGTCATAAAACCAATTCTCCATCCTCCCGTAAAGGAGGGCAAATCTCTGCAGCAGCAGTGCTGCTACATTCACCCCAAAGGTGGCAACAGCTGCCTGGACACCAGGCAAGAAAGCAAGCCGTGTCTGCTCAATGGCATTCTGCTGTCTGAAGCCATAACACTTAACTATGGCATAAAAACTGCTTTCACACCTTTATGAGATAAATAATACTTTCCCACCGCATTTTCAGCAAATGTCTACAACAGAGTTAATATTTCAGCATCTACACACAGAGAGTTTCACAGTGGACAAGAAAGCTACCCGGAAATAACCATACCACTTAATTTTGTATTAGGCGTAAGCCGATTTGCATGGAGAACCAACCAGCCTGCAGGGAAGAGGGTCATCTAAGTATTGTTTCTTGGCAATCTGCCCAATTCAGCTCCACGCCCCCAAATGCTAAGTACCTTAAAGTTCACGGTTCAGGTATGCCTTCAGCCCCACAGCATGGTCTTTCTTGAAGAGGGGCTGGGCATAAACTTCAGAAGAAAGCCACCGCTCGAGCTGTGAGCAATCACAGAGAAGGAGGTCCGTGAAGGTGCCAGCAGCTCAGGCTTCTGGTGTTCCCTCCAAAGTAACCTGCCATCACACAGCTACCAGAGAAGCAAATCAACACTGGAAAAGCCTCTCTGCTTTTAAAAATCAGAAAGGCTGAAACAATTTGAAGCTATACAAATAAAAAAAGCTTCTTGTGTGCTGAGTACGTCAGCACAGGGAAAAAAAGGAAAGGAACACTGAAGAAAAATTAACTTCTCAGTTGAGGAAATGACTCAACATTTCGTACAAAGTCAAGATAGTCTCCACCTGACATTTTTCAAAGGTCAGTCACCCACAGGTGGGAGACTGGGGAGAATTTGGGGTTTTATTTACCACTGGATAGGTTTCTTCCAACACAGAGGACCCAAGCTGAGTAAAACTCAGCTGCTGTAAATCTAGAGCAATCCCACAGGAGTTATGTTCCTCTGGATGTACAGCAGAGCAATTGAGATAGGGGTCTTACCACGAACTGTTCACATCAGCCAATTACTTAGTTACTAAAGTGAAAATGGGGCATTTCAGTGGATGTCAGTGGGATCATGAAGTCAGGTAGCAGAAATAGAAATTAATTTGCCTAGATACATATTCCTTTTTTGTACTGTCATCTCTTTTTCAAATGTTTAACCTAGACATAGAAAGAAGAGAAAAAAAGGAAACAATTTGTTTAAATAGTTATATTAAGTTAGCCTTCAAATCACTTACGGATTTATTTGGGTACAGGATGAAACCACACTGAAGTCTACACCGATCTATTCAACAATTCAGCACTTGCCAAGTATAACCTTTTCTTCCCCATATTCTCTCTTGGATGAACATTCTTCCCTCTGCACTTTCATATTAAAAGTGATAATATTTTGTGAAACCCAGTACAAACTTTGCGAAGGGCTCAGAGAACCCTGACTGTTCACAGGTACTAATTATAAAAAATGCTGCTCCAGAAAGTTACTAGAATAATGATACAAAGATCAGCATTTTGAAGTAGATAAGGGTTCATCATGGAGAGATTACTGGATTTCAAAATACTGCAAAATAAATTGTACTACTTCTCAACCTCAACATTTCTGCAATAGTAACTGATACAGTAACGAGAGCATAAATTTACAGGAAAAATTGCAATCTTCCCTGAAGCTTTTAGCACTCTGTAAAATTAGTTTTCTTCTTGTGCTTGTTGATTATGCCTATTTTATTGGTTTTGCTTAATTAACACTATCCAGAAGAAACTTCAAGGACGTAACTGTCCTTAACCATTGGTTACAAGATATGCTTCGTTTATTTTACAAGTATAGCTGGCAAGGCAAAGCAAGAATGGGTTTCTAATTAAGAACCAGGATCTGAAGAGAGTAGCATGGATAAAGGGAGAGAGAAAACATTATCAGGGTCACACCTACCTGAGCTGCAGTCATGGAAAGGAAGTACGTGATTGCCACCATGCTGATGGACACACACCACCCAGCTGGGGTAATGCAATGGCTGGAACCCCATTAGCCACCTTTCCAACCTATTTTCTTTCCTTCTATTCCTCCCCCCCCCACTTCTTTCAATAAATCATGCCTGGTATCGGCAGGGAAGCACAAAATTGTGAATGTTATCTCAAGTTAAAATGCTCTCTTGTTCCAAATCTGTTGCTCACCTGAAGACCAAAAAACATGCTTTTACTTCAGCTGACATATTACTGGACAAACCGTTGGTACAGCCAGTGCTCTGAACCACATCCTAAGCCCGAAATGCTTTCTGTGCACATATGCCCTTTCAAACCTGCCATTTTCTGTGTTGATTTTAGCTGCTTTATAGTTACCTAAGTGCTGAGGAGAGGAAGAAAACAACATGCACATACAAAAGGTCTGTTGATGGGCTCTCTCTTTTCTATTTTAAAGTTCAAAAGCATATATATTATACATCTTTGCAGCTCTCTGGGGTTTCTACTAGCTAAAGGATAGATTTTTCTGAACTGTTACTGCAGCTTCCAAAGCTGTGGCTCAGCAACCACACTTTCACACTTAGAAGTTTGGCACGTGGCTTGGTGCCAGATAAACTAATGATCTAACAGCTTCCTAATATGCAGCAGGATGTTTTAATGAAAGTATGTCCACTACATATGTAAGGACAGATTATTTGCTGTAAACTCAGATAAACTTTGTTGGTCTTGCAGAGCTGAGAGCATTCAGAATCTCCCAAACAGCATAATGTTTGGGTTGTGGAAAGTCTATTCTGGCACGTCATCGTTTACCAAGAAGCAACTTTTGCACTTCTCATTTCAAGAAATTTATTTTCCAAATAATATTGCTGAGACCTTTACTTGCTGACGTTTTCTACAGTAAGTTCTATTTATTCATTTTTTAACAGATGAAGAAAGTCTTCTCAACTTGAGTTCAGTGCACTTGAGAAGCTCAGTTAAATCTGAACCATTCCTTTCGTAGACCAACCAAGTTACCTTGTATGAAGTTTTTAAAGAAATTAAAATTAGAACATGAGATATGTTATTGGCTTGATGTCCAGAATGCTCTTAGGTTTATACATAAAATGCTTACTTACTCATATAAAGGCATTTCAGGTTATCTGTAATTTGCATTTATTTTGTATTATTAGGTATGAACACCTCCACATCTCCTACACTGAAGTCTAAGGACATATGTCATGCAAATTCTTTTTTCTCTAAATGCTGTTGCCATAGCCATTAAGGTGAGATGTCTTCACTGGATATGGAACTGTTCAAACTCACACCACAGCTGATGAAAAAGACCCTTCCCTCTAAAGCGAATAAAGGTGGAGTCAAGCCTACTGCAAGCAGCCCTATGCAAAGCCAAGCTTTTTGTGGACTGTCGTGATGAAGACCAACTAGTATCCCTGGACCTCATCTTGCCTCTTTTTTTGTTCCCCACACCACAGTTTTTCATAGCTTCTGGGAGTGGATTTTTCTTCATTCTTCAGCCAAGAGCGTGTGTGTGTATAAGACAGGTGCCACGACACCTTTGCTTGAGGTACCAGATCTGCAAAGTAGAAAGAAGCCAAACCACAAAACTAGATGCCAAAGTTTTCTCTACCAAGCTGGATGCTTCAGAAAACTGCTTCAACCTACAATTCTCATAAATGAGAGCCACCTGGAACTAACCAACAGGTAACACCTGGGAGAAGGGCATGCCTAGGGATCCTACCCATCACAGACTTCCCTTTGCTCTGGGTTGCAAGGAAGCACCTGCATCTACTCACCACTCACTTCAGCTGATGAAGAAATCACCACCTCTGCAATGACTCCTTCAAATCAGGAGGCAGAGTTCACTCCTCCTTTTGAAAACATGCCCAGAGGAGAATACCTAGTGATTTGAAGAAAAACTGCCTTGAGCTTCTGCCTCCTGGGTGAATGCTTTGATCCCTAGGGAAAAGATTAAATTGAGCAATAGCGCTTTCCACTGTGCAGAAGTATTGTAACTGAAATTCTGGTCTTTTGATGTCAATGTAAGTTTTGCCCTAGCGTTTACAGTTTAACCTCTAATACAATGCTTTCTCTGAGGGGAAAAAAAAATATGTCACAGAAGTTGGTGGTCAGGACTGGCATTTATCAGCCCACCACTTGAAACACAGAGGGAAATTATGCTTGAAACCTAGAGACTGCTTCTGTAATTTATGCAGTGACTATTTCTTATACAAGAAGGCCTTGGAGTCAGTCCAACATTCACAACTTCCACATTTCCAGCTGAGTACCGTAATGACTGTACTCATTTTGTCCCCACAAACCCTGAATTCTTACCTGTCCCATTCTCTAATTAACTCCCAACTGGCTGGATAAAAAAGTGTCCACAGCATTGAGCTGTTAGAAAGGGGTTAAACCAAACATGAGTAAAACCAAAACAAAATTAAACCAAAACCCTGTATGTTTATTTGAGTAAGACTTGATAATGAAAACATTGACCATGCTGCAAGGAACCGCTGAGTATTTGAAAGAATATTTTCCTTGCACGGCCAGTATTGCGTTAGCAAAATACTGATAAAGAAAGCACTAAAGAGGACCCCAACAAGATGCTGTTCTTGTGGAGACAGCAGTTGCAAAACATCTTAGGACATTTACACGCTTCTTGTAACTGAAAGTAAATGAGATCAATCACAACACAGACTTGCTGATCTGCTGATAGGACAGTTGTAATTGCCATTGTTGCTACATGCCTGGTTGACTCACTGCAATTAGTAGTTTGACTTTTCTTATCACCCTAGAGGAATGGTTATTAGAATTTGTCCCTGCCAGTGAGGTGCTACCACACCTACAAATGAAGAAACACAATTAAAAGAAAGTCGAAGAGTCAGTTTTCAATTATATGTATTATTTGCACGTACCAAACTCACACAGTGATTAGCTACTCTGGAAAGAGTTTCTGGACAGCTTTAATACAGCTAAACTCAGGACAAAAATGATGCCTCTTGCCAGCCTTTGGTGAAGTTTAAATGCACTGCATACATTAGTTTGTCAGGAATACTGGAGTTAGTTAGAGTCCTGAAAAAAGTAAAGGAGCTCAGCGTAAGCTGCTAGACACACAGTACTTTAGAAAAACTGACCACTAACACGTCCAAAATAAATAGAAGATAATTGTGCAATTATTTTGGAAACCCCAGGCATCAATTTCTGTGTTTATCATTTCTAGGACACCTGTGTGTCTCCTACTACCACCTCAATCCCCAAACACTGACGAGCTGCACTGACTTCGAGAGCTGGATCATCACATAGTGAAATCTGAACCGCTGCCAACACGTACTTCATCATACATCAGAAAAAGCCCCTTGTTTTGGTCCTCTCACCACACAGAAAGCCTATTTACCCAAGCTCTGCAAAGGCTTCTTCACTTTCCTTTTTTGGAGAGAAGTTCTCTGGCACATTCCAAGTTAATCCCTAAATTTGACGTTGGTGAACTCTTAGCAACTGCTAGGAACAGAGTGAAGACCGGTTGTCAAGGCAGCATAACTGGATGAAATTAAGTTACTTTTGATAGACAAACTAATGATCCTACCTCACTGTCAACTCGAGGTCCTGTGTTTTCTGGGAAAGACTCTTTGCTCTCCTTATTGTCAGCCAATCTAGCAAATTTCAGCTCCAAAAGTAACATTTTTGGGGAAAAGATGCAATGCCAAACATTCACCTGTGGCCCAAAAAGAAAGTATCCTTGTTATATACTTTACATGTCACAATTTTAGAACCTTTAATTTTAGGAAAGAAAAGAAATTCTGCAATTTTCCTAACTTTGTTTCACGTTCATTATTAAGTCATTATTTCAGACTATTTGTGGGCACATTTTAGATGATGTCTTTGTATCTGCCCATTCTGTATGGATTCTGACTCTGCTGCTGAAGAAAAGCACGAGCTTTCTGAGTTTTTCTCAAAGTCAGCTGAGGAGGGGAAGGGACCAATTAACATAATTAGGAAGAGTACAAACTAGTTCAACTGTATTCTGTTGAGTCTTCTAAAAAAGAGTTCTGCGAATGAAAATGAACGAGGGTCACTGCTTCTGGGACAACTCAAAAACCTAATTAAATCAAAGCAAGGAATCCAACTTGACTTTGCTGAACACTTTACAAACAGATGGGGTGAATGAGACATGAAGAAAGGTCTGGAGGGAAGCAGACTCTGGTGGCTTCCTGGAGGCCACAGTCCACCCGATGCTTCCTTCAGAATATCAAACACAAATACATTAAGGGATATCCTAAAATGTCAGTCTCCTGAAAAAAAAAGGAGCAATCACCTGTTTCACAGTGAAAACAAGTTAACAAAACAAAGTTGTTCTGTTCAGATGGGAGTAAATAGCTGAGGCAGCCAGGTGGAAATCAATGATTTACACTTCCAGCACTGGTCAGAACCGTCTTCCTCACCGAGCAGATTTATGAGGCCACAGGGTCTGAACTCCAGTACAGGATCAGTAAAGGTGATGACTGGCTGTGAAACGCATTTTACACCTCCCTGATGCAGGAGGTCACTAAGCCTCTTGCCAGTGACTACTGTTTTGTTGAAAGGGGCTTAATTATTTTTTCCATCTGTCTTTTTGTCTATATGAACATGTACCCACTGTCTTTGGCTCATTTCCTGCTCCTGCTCCCAGAAATTGCTCCACTTTATTTTGGACCTTGAATACAAGTTCTTCGAACTTACTTGAGGCTAGAACACTAGACAGTACTATTTCTTCATTTGTTGAAGCAGAAATAAAACTTCATTTTTGTTTTAATAAACTACCTCAGGTAGGTGTTTGTTGGAATGCAGTTCTGCTTTCCTGCTAATTATTGCGATGGCTTCTTGCCAGCCATCATTTTGAGAAGTTAAACACTAGCTTCTAGATGAGCAGCAATGCTAAAGACAACAGAACATCATTCTAAAGAAAACAGGTGGCAGCATGAAAGGAAAGCAAAGATTTTCCTGTTTGGACAGTTGCCGACAAGCCCTGGCTAAGCAAATCCCTTATGAATACAAGGTTGGGTTTTTTTAAAATAGAAGTTTGTCAACATCTCAAAACCAGCATACTTTTTGTCATGTCAAGGCTGACTTGGTGGAGAACAGCAGTGATATCCCGCATTACTTGTAGGCCTCTCAGAGTGGGACAGAATGTGCAGCTAGGAGGTGGTGTCTGGGACAGAGCCAGATGTAGAGGATAAAGCAAGGCTGTAAAACTTGGTGATACAAAATCACAGAATAATTCAGGTTGGAAGTGACCTCAGCTGGTCATATACACCAACCTCCTGCTCAAAACAGCGTTAATACTTTATTCAGACCACACTGTTCAGGGATTTGTCCTGTCAGCTTTTCAGTATCTCCAAGGATGGAGACTCCACAACCTCCCTGGGCAACTTGAGCCAGGGCTTGTCTGTCCTCATGAAGAAAAAGCTTTTCCTTACCTCACGTCTGAATCTGCCCTGTTCTAGTTCATGACCATAGTCTCTTGTTCTCCTGATGTGCAACTCTGTAAAGATCCTGGCTCCATCTTCCCAGTAACACCTTATAGGTGTGGGAAGGCTACTCTTAGGTCCCCCTAAAGTCTTCTCCAAACTGAACAAGCCCCAGTCCCTCAGCCTCTCCTCACAGGGCAAGTGTTCCTTCCCTGACCAGCTTGGTGGTCTCCTGCTCCAGTTTATCAACATCCTTCTGGTAAGGCAGGGGCAAAACTGGACACAGTCTTGCAGACATGGTCTAATGAGTGCTCCTTCCTTGGTGAGTAATGTTTAGTTGGTTGCAGGCAATGGACAAAGCAGGATAAGATGGTCACAGTTACCAAGAGTCTTCAGGTTGAGCAGCTCACCCTGACAGGTGCACAAAAGATGGGGAGCTACCAACTGATCCCACAGGATTTTGTATTCTAAGAGCCTCTGTCTTTTGGAAACTGGGCACAGTGACAGATTTCCAGTTCGGCTGTGAGACATGTAGAGCAGAGCATGTGGTACTCTAAATCAGGCATCAAAAATCAGCTTTTTTACTCTGAATGGGGCTGGCACTGAGTCTGGTTTCCAGATGGTTTTCTGTTGTGTGTTTCTGTTGCTTAGAGGAACACAGCAAAATCAGAAGGGAAAGCCCTTCCCCACGGAGAAGCAAGAAATCAGGGAAACAGAAGTAAAAACGCAAAGAATAAGGCAATAATTAGTTAGTTAAGTCACTTCCTCCATTTTTCTCAAGTAAGGAACCAGCTGTGGAAGCTCTCACTTTTATGCCAAACAATTCAGTGTTTGACTCTCCTGTCTGTAGTAGCTTTGGCTGGCATTTTCCAGTCTTATTTATACAGTTAGATGCAAAGCAGCCAATTAACATGCTTGTTATTTCTTTATTAACAAACATGGTCTTTGAAAGGACAGATGCTCTTGTTTACCATCCCCTCAGATTTCAATCAGTCTCCGTATTGGTGTTTGAGCTCTATGCTATACAAAGTCTGACTTCTTTTGCTCTTTATCTGCTTTTGATATTTAATTTTTCAAACTGCTTGATGCCTGCATTATGGTCTGTTTTAATTTTTTCCATATTTGGAAATGTTCCTTACAGCTCATTGATCTCAAGTTCATTCATGAATATCATTAAAAGTCAAGGGGAAAATTCAGTTTAAGAATTTGACCCCTGGAGTAACTCTGGCTTCTAAGACTCCCAGAACAGCTGAAGTGCACATACTTAATACAGTGGGGACATAACAAAGCTGACTTAAAGGACTGCTAACTACACTCACCTTCAACTATCTGAATATGTTCCATTTATTTATTTTATTAGAGCCCACTTGCTACCTAGCAAAAGGCAACTCAAATACAATAGGGGCTAATGTCAAATCAATAAACTGAAGTGCAATATACAATCAAATGCCACTTTAACTCCAAGTTGTAGCACTATACTCTATTGTACTGCATAGCTCCAGTACATAGGAGCACTCAATCAAGTGTTTAATTTTCATAGTTGCATGCTTAAAAACACATACTTAAGCACTCTGTACAACTGGGGCCATAATTGTTTATTTTATCTTATTTTCTAATTCTGTCTTTCAAAAAAGCAGTCGCAGGCTTAAGAGAGACCACCAGGACACAATAGGTCCAAATACTCAACTTTCTAGTCTTAACCCTGAAGAGTACTGAGTATTGTTGATTTCTACAGATATTGGGGAGAGCTGAAGTTATTTAGCAACTTAAGAGGATCAAGCCCTATTAAAATTGCAGGAATGTGCAAGACTTCATCAGAAAGGTTTCTTTCATCAGGGAAATTTTCTTTTCCAACAGTAGACCTTTCCCTGACCTCCAATCTCCCGTAACAGTCTGATACGCTGACACGCATTCTTGTAGGTCTACTGTGCTGCCCTGGCCTAGGGCCCTGCCCTTGGAGGAGACCAAAAGAGCCAAGATGCAGCAAGTTATGGAAAACAGGATTCCCTTTTCACCTCATACCCTCCTGTCTGAGTGCAACCACAGGAGGGTGAGCCCACAGCTCCCTGCTGCTGCTGAGAAGCAGTAGCTGGGACAGAGGAACGGGGGCAGGAAGGCACGTTGCCCTTCTGCTGCTCTTGCAGAAGACCTTGCCTCTTGACATTGAACCCACCTCGTAAGTTTCCTCACTGCGTACCAACTTTTCCTTTCATCTTGCTGATGCAGAATTCAAGCTAGTAAGCTCTGCGAGCTTATTACTTTTCATGTCAACTACAACTTCCTCAGCTTGAAGCAGAAATCCAGGAATCTACAGGCCGTGGTAGCCAAAAGGTCAAACTGCCTTTGTGCAGATATAAGCAGTGTATGGACAGAGGGGCCAATTAAGCTGTGCCCCTAATCCTGCAGAAGTTAATGAACAAGTGTAATATTACTGCCGGCTGCACTGTAAAAAAGGCAACCGTGTGGTTGCAGTGGTAGGACCCTGTGGTGGTTTAATCCCAGCTGGCAGCTAGGAGCATGCAGCTGCTCCCACAGTTTTCCCCCTTGCCCCCAGAAAGGTAGAAAAGAGAAGAGGGAGAAAAGGAGGGGAAAGGAAAGGGGGAAAAAAACCTCATGGGTTGAGATAAAGACAGTTTAATAGAATAACATCAGAAGAGGAAAATAGCAATAATAATAATAATAATCATCATCATAGAATGGTTTAGGTTGGAAAGGACCTTGAAGATCATCGAGTTCCAACCCCCCTGCCATAGGCAGGGACACCTCCCACGAGACCAGGCTGCCCAAGGCCATGTCCAGCCTGGCCTTGAACACCTCCAAGGATGGGGCCTCAACAACCTCTCTGGGCAACCTGTTCCAGTGCCTTACCACCCTTAAAGTGAAAAACTTCTTCCTAATGTTCAATCTAAACCTGCCCTCTTCCAGTTTGAAACCATTCCCCCTCATCCTATCACTACATGCCCTAGTAAAAAGTCCTTCCCCAAATAATAATAATGGTAAAAGAATATACAAGGTGCAAGTCACTCTCACCACCCAGTGAATTGGTACCATCCTGAGCAGTGATTGCTAATATCGCCCCCGCCCTCCCCCCCCCAGCCAACCCCATTTATATACTGAGCACGACATCTATGGTACAGAATATTCCACTGGCCATTCCATCGCTCTGTCTAGGCTCCTTCTCAGCTTCTACGGGAAGCTGAAAATAGTCCTTGAAAATATAAACATCACCTGGCAATAACTAAAACAATATGCATTAGTGACATTCCTTTCATACCAAATTTGAAACACAGCAACCACTAGAAAGAAAATTAACTCTGTCCCAGCTGAAACCAGGACAGACCTATGAAATACATACCTCTCTATGAAATTATCGGTCACAAGAGTGAGCAAGCAGCATTTAGAAGGGTAATTTAACTTTAATCATTGGTCAGAGATATGCGGAAGGCAGAGAAGGCATTTCAGGCTTTCCGCTGCCTACAGTACAACCACGTGGATGCGAGTGTGGCAGTAAACCACCTTTTTTCACATGCCCTAGCACCAGGTGAACACAAGTGGAGCCACATGGACATCAGCAGAGCACCGAGCGGTGTATCTGCTAGCCTGAGGCACAGAAAGAGCAACAGACTCAAAAGCGCCTGGGGAGGGATGGTGGTGGAAAGGACCTAGTCTTTCCTCTTATACTGTAGAGCCGATCCTGCCTGTTTGTCACACAGAAAGGGAGAGGAGAGAGAAATCCCCCCCAAACATCAGTATGCAATCTTTGGTGGCTTGCAGTCACGCATCAGCAAATTCACACGGATAGACGCAGGTCTGAGTGAGGCTACGGCTTATTTCTGTGCAGGTTATCATACTGTGCACAGGATTTTGTAAGTGCAATTATAGTCTCTGACATCCTATCTAAAAAGAGTGGTCACCATAGTAACGCCTGAATCACATGGCACTGCACACCTGATACCAATCAATCTTGAAAACATCTTTTTAAAGAAACAGACTCCTGGAAAACTGCAGATGGAGGTTTCTTGTTGAGACTAAGAAGATGCTCTGTTATAACAAAAATGGAAACTGTACCCTATAATCTTTTCATTTGACTCTCCCTCCATACAATCCCATTCTCTATCAGCTTACCAAAGTGACAGAATATAAAAACGGGCAACAGTTCTGGGCTGAAAAGAGTGACAAACAACCAAGTACAGCTGGCATGTAAATGATACATTGCATTTCCCCCCCCCGCCCAGAGCATTAACTGTGACTTCTGAGAATACGGCCATGCTCTGGTTGCTGAAACACAACAGAAACGTGCCCACCATGGCGCCTCTCCACCTTCCCAGGACATCACGTTTCCCCCCAAATGTTGAAAAAAGCCCATAAGTTACATCAGCTTCTTTCTCCCTTTCCCAGTCTGCAGTTTAATTTAGTTGATTAGAGTTGTGTTCCTCTGTGTGGGTAAAAGAAGAAGAGCATGTTTAAGGAAAGGATGCTTGTATTTAGCTTGGCACCATGGCTTTCTGAAGTGCATTCTGCCACCTGCCCTCCAGGCACATCCAGCAGCCAAAGAGCTGATGAAGTTCCTGATGACTCTGGGGTTTTTGGTGAGTTGCTTTTATTTACAGCTCAGCTTCACTCTAGCAGCCTTTGGGCGATCTGTGCCTGCTCCTCTACCTGTTTCAACAGCCTGCTGCCTCTAGTCATCCTAGCAAGGACACGGCCACGGGTTGATGGAAATAATCACAGCAAATAACTCATGCACAAAGTTCAATCAGCCTCAGCAGTATTTCCAAGATAGTGCTGATATTTCCTATTTGATTCTATCCCAAATTATCGCTACTTTCATTATTTGAAAGTCTACTACTTCTTAATTTTCCTTTGTAAAAGACTGTTCCTGTTCAGATGGCTTTCATCTTTGTCATCTTCCATTCCATCTAGATTTCATTTTTCAAATAAGTCACAGCTATAATAATTTATTCTGACAGTGCCTCTCCTTTATTCGATGTGACTTCAGAACAGGAGAGCCACTGAATTTGCAAGTGCCACTGACTGACAAAAGCTGGATGTCCAACTGCCATAATGCTAGTAACAAATTTGCTTAGAAATTCTTTGAGCACCCTGGAGATGAGTGTAAAAACAAGAGGAGTAGACACTGTATGAGTCTAAGGAGGTAACGAGACGCCCTTTACTGAGCTTGCTGAAGGCACTAGAACCTGCTCACCCCCTCTTGCCATTCCTTCATTGCTGACCCCCCAGAACAGGTTACGTGCACGTGAACAGCTACCACAGGTTGTACTGTCTGTAACGCCAGTGATCATGGAGTCCTATTACACATAAGGAAGATGGGCTTCAAATCTATTTTCACAGAGTGTGCAAATTAAATTTATTCAGCTGCACTTCTGAGGTGCGCCTCACACCAAATGGCATTATTGTTCGACAGGGCAACAGACCCCCATGGTAGAAAGGTGAAGTTCCAAAATCAAAATGAAGGCGTCACTGACAGTTTATTGAGTTTTAAGCTATGCCCGGGCCCAGTTATGGTTTTCAAACTGCATAGAATCCATACCAAAAGAGATCCATTGATTTTGGGAAGGATCAGAGAACATCCTTCGATTACATCCAGTATCTTTTGCAAAGGTAAGTGGCAAGGGAAGATCAGGAAAGGGCAAGTGAGTTGTTACAGCCGTTGAGAAAGCTGCCTGTGGCCTCCTGGGCTTTATCAGCCTGTAGGAAAGAACCCACAACCCCGCCCTTCCCAAATCCTTAGTTTAAAGACAACAGCGTAATCCACGCGGTGAAACACAAAACCAGTCTACACTCACCGTGAAAGAGCTTTGTCATAAATAACTAATTAACCATACAGTTCAACCAGGAAGGCGTTCGGACACAGGCACTCGGGAAAAACCCAGTTAAGGAACAGAATATCACGTTATAATTGCCACTGGAAAATTATGATTCGTTTGTTTTCCATATCCATTTATAAATTAAAGATGATCATTAAAAAAAAAAAAAAAGCAGTGAGGGTCAAAAACTTCATGAACTTTTTCATTACCTTCTCTAGCAGGTCTTCGTATGCTTCTGCTGACAGTAAGATCACAAATCTTTCACCTTTATGCCGCTGACTCAGCAATGCTGTAGAAGCTGTCAGTACTGCAAGTTTTGAAATGTGTGCTGAACTGATGCTTTCTGTTAAGGTTGCCTTCCTTTACTATTGTCCTTATGTGTATGAACTTCAAATACCAAATACCAGACTGTGGACATGGCTGGGTTTGGGTTTTTTTTTAGTGGCCCCTTAGGAAACAACCTTTATGTTAACACATTTCCACTGTGACTCTTTTTTATCCCCGGATGCCGTACAGTAGAAATAACTAATAAATAGCTTGCTAAAGAGTTTATACAAGTACAAACACAAAACCACTAGAGTTGATAATATATTTTCCTTTTATACTAGTGTAAAATTGTAGTGAAATAAAATCAGCATGCTAAAAATTTGTCCCATAAAAAGCAAACACAATCAGAACAGCAGAACAAAGCAACCCAGTCAAAAAGTTTGTCTTCCAAGTTCCCCTTTCAAATTCAGACTTGCCTCCCTGGCACCTGTGGTAAAAATGTTTTTTCCCCCGTCCAGTTCTCATTTCTGAGTGTCAGTACTATCGCCTAGAAACATTTGATAGCTTTTTTTCCCCTCCTCTTTTTGTGCCTCGGAGAAGAGCAAAAAGCAAAGATAAAGCCTGAATTCTCTGACTGGGTTTGTCTTCATACTGTGATTGATGAGGCTGACGCTGTACTGAATTTAAACTTGAAAATGTCAAAAACAACATCCCTCTGAAGCAGAGAAAGAAGGGCACCGACTCAGCCCATTGCTGTACGTGGCATAGTCTGAAGTTGCTTGAATAGGCTCCAAAACATTTGAGGACAGAAGCCTGTCTCCTAAGAGAGGATTTATGGGATTCATTTACCTGGAATTTAGACTGAACGACCACTAGTTTCTAGCTGTGAAATGTAAAAGAAATTGCTACCTGCTGCAGCTCAGCGCTCCCCGTCTCCAGCTGCATCAGGGAAGGACTTCAGCCACACGTCCCTGGCGAGAGCCACCTCCCCCAGTGAACAGGAGAGGGGCAAGTCACAGGAGAGGACGCAGCTCCCTGCCAGCCCACGTACAAAGCTCCCTTTGTCTCCTGAGACTCCAGCTAAGAGGATGTGTGCGCCTTACCCTCACCCGTGGCTGCTCCCCACCCGTGAAACACATGAACAGAGGCATTGTGCTGAAGCCTCTGGCTAGCTGGATGGTGAAACAAGGGGCATGCCCAGCCCACCCTGTGGTGGGGGCATCCCTTCTTATGGGGCATGAGTCTTTCTTCGGATCCGGGGTGCACACAGTTTAGGAGTCCACCTCCCCACCCCATCCTCACTTCTGTCTGTGCTCAAATAATTTGACCTATTCGGAGTAAAATGAAACTTCTGGGGGATTTGAATGGGACTTCTACTGAGAGCTGTTAAATGACAAATACTTTTGAGCATGGCCTTAAGGACCCAGATGTCTGATGTATGCATCGTAGAAAGTCATGGCAAATAGCAGTGCACTCTCCAGACACTCACCTGCCACTGTGTTCCCAAGGTAGCCATGCCTTTCCCAATCATTCTTAAGATTAAAATGTAAAAGGCAATTGGCACGTCAACAGAGAAAAAAGAAATGGCATCTTATAGCTGCCCTTTTGATTTTAGCTCATGTTCTGTTTGCAGTGAAGGCATAACCACTCCTAACTCCCGCCTGTTTTGGAATGAGGGGTGAAGGCACCTCCAAACACTTATCACCCAAGTGCATCTGCTCCTTGTCCATACCATGGACGGCAGAAAGGTAACCAAAGGAGACAGCTCTGTCCCATCACACACAGAAAGAGGTAACGTATAGACACTGATGAAGAAGGCCTTTTTATACATGGAGGCCCCCACAATTAGACTCTTGACTTACTTACCAGTTGCCTCATTCTGCCTTCAGGCGAGTTTGCATCTTTGTTAGGAGCAGCCTCCAAAGCACTGACCTCTGCTGAAAGGCATTTTATGCCAACTATTGAAATGCACAGGCTTACTGGTCCATCACAGCTCTACTGCAGGGGAGGGACCAGAACTTCAGCCTAGGGACAAACAGTTTTCTCCTTAGGCTTCCTATCTACTCCCATGACTGCAACTACAGCATCACTTCGGCTGTAAGATGCCAACTTGCTCTTTCTTCTGAAATACGTACATATGCCATCAGTTTAGACTGTGCAGTGCTTTTATAGGACATCTTCAACATGCACGCAGAGCGGCTTTAGAGATTCCCCTGTCCTTTTTGTGAGGGGTTTAGACACGATCTCTCTAATGAAAAAATCCTTTATTACAATTCTTCCTGGGTCCAGTACAATTATATTGACCTAGGTGACTGCTCCCCACTTCAATGTGGTGCCTATACAGTCCTCGGAGGCTTTGAAGCAAAACAAAATATATTAAAGATATATTAAAAATGATATCTATATTAAAGAAATAAAGATGTGGAGTTAACATGGATTGAATACTTGATCCGACTCATGCTGAAGCCGGGGGGGCATTTCTAGGATCTTAGATGAAGGACAGGACTAAAAGAGGGGGATTTTGTATAGGCTTAAACTAGCAGCGAGGAATTCTGCCTTCTGTGAAGCATCTTTGAACCCTGGGAGGATGCACAATGACTTAATCCTCCTCATCCAGCCTATGCTGAACATGAAGGATATTGGCAGGCATGATTTCCACATTGTAAACTCATATTTGAGGAGTTTATCTTTCAAAAATGGATGGTGTTATCAATTTGCACATTTTCACCATTCCCAGACACAGAGATATGTGGGCTCCACAGCTGAACAGATAAAGGAGGTCAATTTAATTTTTGATCCCATGTTGTAAACTATTAAGCTACACAACTTGTGTCATGAGCATTATCTGCAGTGAAATATGTGAAAAAATTACATTTCATTAGTTCTTTTATCAAGTTTAAAAAATGTCTATAGCTGATCAGTCTTACGTTTAAGCCACATCTACTTACCATTGTAGCTCTTCACCAGGAACATGGGTAAGCAAGGGCCTTCTACTACTTTCAAAAGAAATTTCACAGATACAGAGAGAAAAAAAACCTTTTCCATACCCAGTGTTATTAATACTTGTTGATAAGCATTTCAAACTCAAAATCTATTCTAAACATTCAGGAATGAGCACCCCAAAGAAGCTTGTTTTCAGCAACAGAGAAACAATGTTTCACAAACAAGTCTGTCTATATTAATGAGGCCTAATTAAGCATCTTCCCCTTGACAGTCCTGTCTGTGAGTACCTACTGAATTACTTACTGATTTGCAGAACTGCTGACATGTGCACTTCTCACGTGGGATCTCTGAGAACTTAAGTTAAATGATACATTGTCAAAATCATCTACTGTAATTAGGCTTTGGTTTTTATTACACAAGTTTAGAAGTTTTGTTAATATATATTATCTTCAGATCTTCAAATACAACATGAAGGAGCTCTGCTCTCCTCAATAGGATCTTAAAAATCACCAGGACTGTTTCTGTTTCTTCCAGAGCTGTGACTAGTTCCTGTTTCATTCCCTTCTGGGACATCTCAATGTACACCTTCTGAAAGCAAAAGAGTAGGCAGATGATCTGAAGGGTGTTCACTGCACACAACACCCTTTCTCACCTCAGTATTTCTTTGTGTGCTGAGAGGCACATGAGTAATACTTTTGCCTTCAAAACCACTTAACCCTGCAAAGCACTGGCAACATCCCTACGAACCTGAAGTGGACCAGAACGCAATGGCTACAGCTGGGGGAAGGACAAGGAGACAATTAACACCAGCTGGCAGAGGGCGATGAGGAGGTAGCAGTGACATCCAAAAGAAAGATGAATTATGGCAGCAGTGGGGTTTGGCTTTGAGAAGACTGGGGTTATCATTCTGGATGTCCTGTCCCGTGGCCAGGATCTCTGTCAGAAACCAACATCCTGCAAAGAAAACCCATTCCTTTCTGGACACCCACGCAGTGGAACAGCACAGCACACCAAGGCTTCTAGTCCGGTGTTTGCTGCCTGGTGCTGTGGTGAGGCAGAACATCATCTCCTAACAAAGTGAAGACCACAAAAGACTTTTTCAGTTTTGATTTCCACCCCCAGAAGCTGGTGCGTGAGACCACCTCCAACTAGCCCCACAGCAACCTCCTGCAGAGGTGAAGGACTAGACCCTCCTGTGGCAAGAAGTCAAATGTGCCTGCTGATTTTGGAGAGGTAGAAAGCAGAATCTGAAAGTGGAAAATTACAAGGGTATTTTGGGCTAATAAGACATTACAGTTTCCCAATGAAAATGGGAAAGGATCCTATTAACTGTTCATTCAGTTTAGGTTTTTGATTTCAAAGAAGCATTAGAGAATGAAAAAGCACTCTAAAGATTGAAAGAGCTCAATCAGAAAAGAACATAAGATTATCAATTTTGTCTTCCTATTGAAACCGTGTGACCCCTCCACTTGTGCTGAACTCTTGCTTGAATGGTAAAATGGGAAGTTTCACAGCGCACAAAGAGATGAACACACAGGTTTTTCCGTATTGATCATCTCTGAAGCCCAGCAACTCTCCGCTGGTGGCTGCAGAGGCAGCCCTGCAGTGCTGCAGGTTGCCCTTCTGAAAGGGCAGCAACAGGAGCAATCAATTCCTAAAGCGGTGCTCTTTAAAGCAAGGTGATGCTGAGGAAACGTAAAAGTCAAATGCCCCAAAGAAACACCACCTGCTCTCCTGCCTGCAGAGACGTGCCTTACATTGGGCAGTCAGGACACGACAATTTACGTGCTGTAACTGCCATAAATAAAGCCATCAGCATAGATGTGAGAGCTGAAGTCAGCAGTTCCAAAACTAAATCCCTCTTAAAAAAATACATGAATAGAAGGAAAAGGATGTCAGAAGCCCAGACCCACCCTAGCAGCAGCTTGTGGTCACTTGCCAATGTTCAGCTGAAGCAACCTGCTGGCACACCAGGGCTTGCTAAAGGTTGAATGGCATTTGGAGGTGACGGGAGGGTGGTGCCAGGGAAGCCAATAAATCATATCTGATCCCTAAAGAAGTGGAGAGGAACAGCACAGGCAGAAAAAGGTTTTCTTCAGTCAGTGTTCTTACACTATGCAGGCCAGACACAGCTGCAGCCCGAGGGGTTCCCTGAGGGTTAGGATTGCACCTCTTAGTTCTCCCTGGGACAACAGCATCTCTGCCAAGAGCAGGAAAGGGAAAGCAGGAATCATTAAGCCCCAGCCCTAACCTCTGCATACTCCATTATAGCTTCATCCATCAAACAGGATTTTTACAAGTGCTTTGCAATCCTCCCTGCAAGACTCCTTGGTGCTATCAGTAGGGGAATGCAATTTTACACATCATGAAAACACAGTATTTATATTTGCATGTAGCAAATAAAAAAAAATAAAAAATATGTATAACTGATGTCAATGGCAATAGGATGATAAGCCTGAAGCCTGGATGATAGTCTTGAAGAGAAGCAAGTGTGTTTGAAAACTACTGTCCTATGTCCAGAGTCACTCTCGACTCCACCATTCATTTTCCCCTCCCCAATTTCATGTCACTTTATCATCACACTTTCTCCTCCCTTTCCCACACTGAAACGGTTCTGCACAAGGACCTACTGCATTTGTTAGCATAAGAGTCTCCATCGTGCAGCCTCTACAGTCGCATTTGCTGACATTTCTTTAACCCTAACAGGCTGTGACTGACCACATGTTTTTCCACATCTGGTATCACTGAGATCAAACATGAAACAGAACAATGGAAGGAAGCCTTGGCACACTGTGCGTCCAAGGATGTCACATTGATGAGAACTGAAGGTAACCTCCGGATTCAGTGCGCTGTGAAACCAAACCTCAGGCAATCTGGTGGTGTTCTTGCTCTCCTCTCTGCTATGTATACCACTTAAATGATGGAAGACTACTTATGCAGCTTTCATCAGCCTGTAAGTGAACATAATTCTGATGTTAATTCACCACGTATTATTCCTGGTCCATCTCTCTCTCGGGTATGCACAGCAACAGCATTCCCTCTGTTCATTCCAGGAATGAAATCTTCCCTTTACCCATATTCAGAAAAAGGACGAATGCACTGGCTTATTCTGATCACAGTTCACATGTCAATGCTCTACACAAGGGTATGTTCAGGCCACATATCAATCAACCATGCAGCTTTACAGCGACAAGCAGGCAGCCCTACAGATTTTTATTTGCCCTTGTTATGGAGGACAACACCAAAGAGAAAGCAGAGTAAGTGCACCACTGTACATCTGAGAGGCTAATGTAGCTGGGCACAATTTATAACAGATATTCTGAATTATGTCAGAAGCCAAATTCACCCTCATTTACCCTCAAGCTCAACAAGGCAGACTCTACCCTTCGAGTCCTGGGTGGTCTATTCCTTAAGGCCTTGATGAGCTGTGGGTCTAAGCTGCCTAAAAGTACCTCTTAAGACAGGAAACTCCTCCTGAAAGAACTGCAAAAAAGTTCTTCTAAAGATGCTCTGCTTCCAAAGAAATGCACAAAAACCCAGTAGAAATAGTGCTGCACAGGGTAGGATACATCTCACAGAAATGAAGGAGCACATGGCATAGTCCTCAAGATTTCATGTATTCAGCCAAGTTCCTTTCAGGGTTTTATTCAACATCAGGAAAATATTCATGCATAGCAATTCAAGCATGCCCATTCCCACATTTTCTTCCCAGAAAGGGTTATCAAACACCGGAACAGGATGCCCAGGGATGTGGTGGAATCGCCATCCCTGGAGGTATTTAAAAGATGGGTAAATGTGGTGCTGAGGGACATGGTTTAGTGGTGGTTTTGGTAGTGTTAGGTTGATGGTTGGACACAGTGATCTTCAAGATACCTTCCAACCTAGATGATTCTATTCTGTTCTGTTCTATTCTATTCTATTCTATTCTATTCTATTCTATTCTATTCTATACGATTCGATTAGATTAGATTCTAAAGGATGTCCAAGCTCCACAGCCAACTTCTCGTACAATGTGCTGAGTTTTCTCTCACTACTTTTCCTTAGTGATTTTTTTGCTTCTCCAAAGAATTCTGAGGGCAGCATGAAGGAGAAGGGACAGCAAGTATTTATTTAGCAGTAGTATCATGTCTGTTAAAAGCACAAAAGCTACCCTGCCACAAATACCACTGGTCAGGGGGTTGGTTGTGCCTAATGCTCAGGCTCATCCTACCATGTGTTCTTCTTAGGATGCATCAGTCAGCCAGTCCTGTGCTGTCCTCTCAGCTTTTGTGTTCACTGAATTTCATGAGCTAGTATTTGATTCTTGAGAGGTATGTTTTGAACACATCTGGGAGCTGACTGTCAAAATACTCAATATATATATGAAAATTAAATCTGGATGAAGAAAAAGGGAGGAACATCTACAAACAAACTACTCTTCTGGAATTGTGGTCTTTCAATTACAGAATTGGAGGTTGAAAAATGCATACCAGATATCATGAACTGACACAGACAAAGTAACTTAGTCAAAGGAGAATGAGATGCAAGTTCACACAAAGTCCTTTACCAGTGCAAGTGGAAATTTTATCTGAAACTGTAAATGACTATAAAAAGAAAAATCAAAGTCAGAATATACCAATAGCCTTCCTGAGATTTCATGCAGCAAGAAAATATGCTGAACCTACATATCCAGGAAAGCTGCAGAGTGTGGTTTCAGGTTGCTTACAAAGTGACCCGAAATAGTTCAATGCACCCGGAGTAGTTCAGTGGCTGTAGAGAAAAACAAATCAAGTGAAACAACAGTGCCCAATCAATGCGATGGCAAAACATTTGCATTGTGCAGCATGTCTTACCTATGTGCCAATAAACGTTTCTGGGATCATAAACTTTTTCACAAACAATGAATTTCCATTATCATCCGCTTGGCACAACTGAGTCAGAGTATGTCACTCATTTGCCTCATTAGAAGAACATAAACTTCTCAGTCTTTCAAGAAACTTTCCCGGTAACATCATTGTTCTACATTTTGAAGGCTTCACCTCACAACTCAGAAGGTAACATTTTCCCATTTTAGCGAGGACAAGCTGGAGATCCATGAGAAAACCCGCCCCTACCTCACAGATCCCCAGCTGAAGGATGGCCTCCAGCCACAGGGGAACAACTCCAATGCAGGATGCCCCATAACCAACTGGGAGGAGCATCACCACCAAACTACAGCATGGAGGGATCTGTGGGGTGCCACAACCTAGACCCTGGCACAGATCACCCCTGACAGACAGATGTGGCTCATCATCAGGCTGGAGAAAAGGCTGAAGAACAGTGCAGCGATTGGGGCCACAAATGGCCACGAAACCACCAAGATGAGGTGGAGGTGGGAGGCTGAAGCCAATGGTGTGAATGCTCAATAGATGCGATACGACAAGCAGCAGACAAAGAGCTGCAGATCTTTCTCCCCTTCCCCATGTCCCATGCTCTTGGGTGCGGAGAAGAAGGTACTTGCTTCACTGCTGGGAGGTACTGTTATGCTGCACACCAACATCTGGGATTTGTTGAAGCCCATTCTGGATTAACTGGATAGCTGCCCTCATTATCCCATGCCAGAGAAACAAACACAAATTAAAAATGAGGGTCACATAGTAAAAATGCTGTTCCAAAATCAAGGTGTGAAAGATAAAAAGTTTAAATTAATTTCTGAATTAGAAGTAATCAGTTTGGTGACGTAGTAGAAAAGCTCTTTTGATCTGTTTGGTTTTTTGTTTGGTTGGTTGGTTGCTTTAATCTGAATCATCCATCACATCAATCTAAAGCTCCGTACAATTCCTAAATTATCTGAGTAGCCACTGCTGATTCAAAGCAAGGATTAGGAACAAATCTGTGCTACCCCAGATCCATTAAAACCGCAAATTAATAGATGGGAAAAGGGCAGGTACATCTGATCACTAAAATGAGCTTTCCCACAGATTTCTGTGTTTGATTACCAGTATATTTTTCTGGTACACTCTAACATCAGAGCTCTTCCTGAATTGTGGAGACGGGAATAAGACAGTTTTTACCACCAAAACAGGAGAAGCCTCACACAGTGCAATTCAATACTGCATATACAGTGCAAAATATTCCAAAACCATCAGTGCAATTTCACTCTTCCAAATAGTGAAGATACTTTAATAAACCCTATTAAACCCAAGAGTCAATACCAGTCCCAGCATTAAACTGCTGAATACGGAGCAGTCTTTCCATGGGAAATTTATGGCCAGAGGAAATGTTCTAGCCTTGGTATTTTTATAGCATCTATTCATTTTTTAATGGAGGGGGGGGAAGATCCAAGACTTCAAAGGCTATTCAAAGTGCCCTCTACCTTGAAGAAGGAAAGTAACCTGCATCGGGACACATGCCGCAGATCCCGAAACATGAGATGACAACCGGGTACAACTGCTGTCGCCAAGGCACATTCATTTAGTCAGACACCATTCTCCTCAATAGACCACGGAAGTATCCTCAAGGTCTCATCAGATTCATCCTGTCCATTTGGGTTATAAAACCAAACCACCCCAACCTTTTATCTCACTCCTGTGCCCACTGTCATCGACGCCCGTTGTCAAAGCCACCATGCACAGCCCCAAGACCACATGTCACGCAGCAAGGGGTCCTCAAGCCCCTTCCACGTGACCCAGACATTGCTCCTCGAGCCACCCATGGGTTCGTCACCCCAGCTCTGCCCCCTCCCATGGGTGGCTGCCTTTCCCACGGCGTTCAAGTGAACATCCCGCAAACTCAGCACCCCAGACGAGAAATACAGACAGTTCCTGAGCTATTTTCTGGCGATTTATTACCAAAAGCAGCATGATCTGACAAAAAAAAAAATAATGTTATTTTTGTTCCTCTAATTTAGAAAATGAGGGTGCAATTTCCTCCAGAAAGCAGATGCCACAGAGTTAGTGGTGGGTTTTTCCTGGTGTTTTGTTCACAGTTTAAGCATTCAAATTAGAGTCTCAATAAGTGTTTGTTGAATGTTTAGCACAGTTAAGCTCTATTTTTATCTAGAGAAGTATCATTTCAGATGTCACAGTTCACCAACAAATGCTGAGCACCATGTTCGTGCAGGGTGGCACTTCTCCTAGGAACTACAATTCCAGAGCTGTTACTGGAAACTCTGCCTTCTCCGGAGCAGCAGCTTTCCCCCCAAAACATAATTAACTATATAACACACCACTACAGCCCCTCTGCAGTGTCCATTTGCAAACAAACTGGTGCTAATCTCTGTCAGGTCCCAACATCGCTCTCTCCTCAGCTACCCTTCCTCCTCACCCTCCCTCCCTAAATTCAGTCACAACTATACAGGAAAAAGTGTGAAGACACTTTCTGAAAAGATGTAAAACGGAGAACAGAGTGTCTGCTATGTTCCTCACTCAAAATAAGCCTATGTGCCTTTTATACAGTCCATATGCTTATTTTCCTAACAATTTTTGAAACTTCCATACTGATACCAGACATGACCATGCTGCAATATTCCTCTCAGCTTCAGGTTGGTTTTTTTTTTCCCCCTGAGGATTCGCTCCTCTGAACAAACCCAGAACAGCTCCAGCCGCTCCCAGGTTAGGTACTGGCTGTGCTGGCACTGTGCAAGCGCAGCTCCAACACCACTGAGCTGTTTTTAGCTCCCGTGCTGCCTGAGGCTGAGCATCTTCCCCCTCCCTCATCACATCCCATTTAGTGATGAGCCATCTATCCTCGTGCTCTTGAATGCGACGCTCTCTCTTACGAGCCTTAAAAAGGTCTCTGTCATAAGGGCGTATCTCTATGTGTGCTCCTATCAAGGCCTTTGTCCCAAAACATAGGAGAGGTCAACATGGACACCGCAAAATCAGAACTACATCTTATCCCGCACACATTTTGTTCAGCTGTCTATATCGGCTCGTCGTCTGATGGAGCAGTTCAGGCTGGCACGGAGGGAATGGAGCCAGATCCCCCTGCCAGCTCCTGGTAAGACATCTGAAAAGACGTCCCTATTTTGGGAGAAGTTTAATTTCAAACGGTAATTACATCCCACCTTTGATGGGCTCCTGCTTTTCTAAGCCTAAACTGCTGGACTGCCCCACTTGTCACAGACACAACCAACCGATCCGCTGCCATCTATACGTCAAATGTGGCTCCCGTCAGATGGTCGCTCGGGCTGCCAGCCCCGCTTTTCTTCCTCTATGAAATACTGACATTAGAAAGTCTTAACAAGGAAACTGAGATTATGGGAAACGTCCGTCGCTCCAAGGACGGCAGCGCCGGCTGTTATCTCTGCTCTCCAGTTCTCAACCAGGAATAGAGCAGGAACAAATGCATTCAATCCTTCCCCGAATGGTAGCCCTTACAGAAAGGTCTAAGCTGGAAATCCCAGCTTTTTGGTGGCTTTAATCCAATGGAACATCATCGGGGGAAGAGGGGGGGAAGTGGTGGTGGGGAGAGGCTGTGCCATCCAAAATTTTAATTGACCTTTTTTAATCTGCTTTGATTCACCTCTGATCTTACACACTTTTTCCCGAAAAGGTACAGAAACGAGGCCAAGATACAGATTTAAATAAATAAATTACCATTTCCTTTCAAAATGTATGCTTAAAAACTTACATAGTTAAAATATTTATAGTAAGAGCTGATCAAACGATTAAGTATACTTTAAAAGTTCCCTTTTTTAAAAACGTACATCTCTGAATCTCCTCTTTCAGTTCTTCCAGAGTATAAATCTTTATCTAATTTTAAGCAATAGAACTTCAGGTTCTAGGTTTTACAGAATCTGAAGAACAAGCAACTTTTAAGATCATTGTGGTGTGAAGTTTTAATTGATTTTTTTTTGGTAGTCAGAATCAAGATGCAGATATCACTCCACGTGGACTTGCAAAATAGGTCAGCTGTGTATATTTGTTCAGCTTTCTTCTATGCTCTTTAGACACTTCACCAATTACTACTTCTCTCTAAAGCGGCGACCAAATTTGTTTGTTCTCTCTTTATATGACATAATTTAACTCTACAAAGGATGGCTTGTTAGCCAGTCACTTAATTAACACAGTGAATATGCAGTTGAATGTCTGATTATATTCATTCAAGATAGCTAAGTTTCCGTAATAACATTCAATTTCCACGGTAAGATGCACAAATTGTTATAGTTCACTCAAAACAAGAAATTGTCTCTACTTAACTGTGATTATAGCAAGTAGGTTTCCATTTGGAATTATTTTAATAATCAGTAAAGGTAAATGAATTAGTATCATGAATTAATATTTGTTTCTTTTTCTTTCAAAACTTGTTAGACCAGAAACAACACACTGACTCTATTGGGAAATCTGTTTGAGAAACACATCATCCCATTTATTCTGTTTTACTTTTAAGCGTTACTTCCAGCTACCTGTAAGTAATGAGAACCTGGGAGGAGAGAAGGAACATGAAAGCACGTTAGCCCACTAATAAAAGGAACTGTGTGGACAGCGTGTACACTCTCTTCGAACTGTAAGTGATAAAACTACAAATTCAGATCAGAAAAAGCTAGCATTGCCTTTTCAGTGAGTCTTCTTCCTAAAGGCATCGTGCTCTGGCTCTGAACACTCCGAAGGCACTATACGCCTTCCACGTTCAAGTGGAGAGCTTCCAACCACATCAGTAACAGGATGTTTCCGTTCGTAATCGGCTGAGATTTATTTTTATTCGGTTCAGTTCCTTCCACAATTCTAGCTTTTCCAACAAACAAATGCAAGTTCAAGGGGAAGGAAAACAAATATTCCTCCAACCCTCACACGCTCATCTTCTTAAGCTTTTTTAAGCTCTCCGAGGTAAACAGCAAGCACTTTTAGTGACAATTTCTGAGTAATGACGGGGAAGAGCGAGGAGGTGGTTGAAAGCACCACTGGCTTCTTAATGCAAACTCTTTTATACTACTCAGGGAACACATGTTCAATCACTGCTTGTGAAACAGCTTTGACAATACAGAGAGGAGCTTTTTGCTTGATGTTTGTTTAGTGAGATTATTATTTTGGAGGCAATTGCTTTTATTTTACATTTTTTCCCCTTTTTTTTTTTTGTTAAACAAAAGCAACCCACAGTCTTAAAAACATGTTAGTGAGTGGCTGTCTTCTCTGGAGGCTTCATTATCATGAGGTTTCACTGCACTCCAGCTGCTCCGAGAAGACGTTTAAAGAGAACCTAAGAAGGCAGTGCAGAATTTTTAATACCTGAGCCACCCAAGAAAAACAAGTGAGGCATATTAGAAGAACCCCATCCCCACTGAGGGACCTTTCTTTGAAACTTCAAAACCACGCCATTGCACATGATGCCTACTGTCAAGAAAGCAATAGGATTAGTGTTTCGTTTTTGAACACGTTAACACTTAAGCAAAACATGTTTACAGAAACATGTTTACAGAAATCCATGCATATTTATGGTACCATACTGTGCCTTGGAGAAAGCTTTTCTTAGTGAACAAACGCAGCAGTAAACTGAATTAGACTTGAAGCCTGAAAGCACACGCTGCACACTTACAAACGATTTTACATCATTGAATTTAACCATATTTAAGACAGATTATATTAGCAAGATATTTAAGGCAGGGACTGCAAACAGCTACGCTTTTGTAAGCATCTGTCTGTTATTTCTCATTAAAGGTACTGTCACTGGCCTTCTTTTAATCTGGGAATAAGGGTCCCTCTTCCCTGTTATATTTTTCATGCATAGACGGTAACGAGAACTTCACAGCAACTTTTCAGAGGCTCAGCTTTGAACTTGGGATGACTGGGTGGCAGGATGGCTCAGGCAGGACGGGAGCTCAGGAGGTCCCTGGTCCGTCCCTGCCGCAGCAGGCTCAGTGCCGGGGTCAGCCGGGGCTGCTCAGGGCTGTGCCCCATCGGGGCTGGAACCCCTCTGGCCGGCGCGGCACAGCCCCCCTGGGCAGCCTGCGCCTCTGCCCCGCTGCCCCCGGGGAACAGCCTTTTCCTCGGTCCCGTCTCAGCCTCTCCTGCTTGGTCCAGTCAATGCCCCTTGTCTCTCCGGCTCCCTCTTCTCGACCACCTCCCCGCAGGTACGGAGGGCCGCTGCCAGTTCCCCCAGCGCCATCTCTGCCCCAATCTGCTCCAGCCCCATCCCTCAGCCTCTCCTCGTGGGGCAACTGCCTCAGACGTGACTGTTGTGCTCTTGAGACTCTAGAAAACGGCTTCTTCACCGGAGGAAGGTGCACCCTATTTTACAGGGAAACAGACCAAGGTGAATCACTCTGACAGCCCTCGTCAACTCCACAGCATCATCTGGGGCTGAAAGAGTTGGGGCTGTTCAGCCTGGAGAAGGGAAGGCTCCGGGGAGATCTTATTGCGGCCTTCCAGTACCTAAAGGGGGCCTACAGGAGAGCTGGGGAAGGACTTTTTACTAGGGCATGTAGTGATAGGACGAGGGGGAATGGCTTCAAACTGGAAGAGGGCAGGTTTAGATTGAACATTAGGAAAAAGTTTTTCACTTTGAGGGTGGTAAGGCACTGGAACAGGTTGCCCAGAGAGGCTGTTGAGGCCCCATCCCTGGAGGTGTTCAAGGCCAGGCTGGATGTGGCCTTGGGCAACCTGGTCTAGCGGGAGGTGTCCCTGCCTATGGCAGGGGGGTTGGAACTCAATGATCTTCAAGGTCCTTTCCAACCAAAACCATTCTATGATTCTATGATCTGACTCTCTGTGTCAGGGCTGGAGCTGCGTTCTGTGTCCAAACCCGGCCCTGCTACAGGCAGGATTACAGCGAAACCAGTGTCTCTCTTCCAACTAAAAGTTGTCTCTGTAAGAGCATCCCATTCACGCTCTGGAAGAAGTGGCAACAGAAACAGAGCAGTTCCAGGGTGGCTTCCCTTTTTTGCAGGACAGTCTATAAAGCCAATCCTCCAAATTTTTACTCATACAGCTGCAGAAAAGCTCCAGCACTCCCACTATATCCTGGATTTAAACTAAGATGAAGTGCCATATGATTGCTTAACACCTTCTCATATCATCTGCCAAAGCTAACAATACTATTCACAACTGGCTAGGCCCTGAGAAATGTGTATACTTCCGGTATTAAGCAAATCACATCCATCTACTTGGTACCACGGGGGAAATTCTGGTTATATTTCAAATACTATTTTCAGAACTGCTTGTCCACTCAAAGACACAATTTCTAGACATCATCTTCTGGCCTTCTGCTTCCTTTAGTCCTCCTATCTAACTAAACCCTGTCCACAACAGACAGAATAGAGCTTCCAAGTTCTCTATATAAATACTTACAGGACAAATCTTACCAACACTATTAATGGAAACTCTCTTAATTAAGGACTGTAAGACCCAACTATGTAGATACGAATTGCTTATGAACAAAGCATACCACATACTGCCCAAGATTTAAAGTTATTTTTGATGCAGCAGAGGGAGGGTGTAGACTCACCTTAATGATAATCTCTTTGGCATCCCACAGTGATACGCCACAGAGCACTTTTATTAGTTAGTATGAAATACATAACAGCTGCCAACACATCTGCTTCTGTCTGAGCAAAAGCAAGGTACCTTGTAATGAAGAAATTACAAATATCGATGGGTGAGGTGCTCAGCTAGAGGACACAAATGACACAAGATTCAAAACTAGGGAAAACAAAACTTAAAGGAGGTGTCAAGCCTGAGCAAAAGGAATATTTTATCCAGGCAGAATACATAGTTGCATGGATTTTATTAACGCCTGTCTGGTATCTCAGCCGCAGGTAAGAGAGATCATCCAGAGATCACGAAATACCACACTTCCAGGTGTTTTCTGTAGTTTACATGAATACACAAACAGACACAGAGCTTCCACATAAACATTCCCTAGGGTATAGGATAACTCCAAGATGTTTCCTAATCAGAATATGTTATGTCATGGGGAAAATGTATGCGCTTTAATGCTGTATTGTACTGAAAGTACGAAGAAGCAGCACTATTAAACACTCTGGGCTCACAAACTGTAACTCCCTTCCTCCCTGGTTCTCCTTATTTTCATTTTTGTTGTTTCCTTTTCTTTTAAGGCCTACCACACAGGTACTGCTAACCATTTTGTATTCGCAACTAATTCAAAATACTGTGAGGGGTATCCCAGTGACGTTACCCTTCAACGTCTCCTGTTCCATCAGGAATAATAATCACAAAGACCAAACCCAGAGATCTGAAGGCATTTGGGTTTGCCTTGTAAAAATGGCTTGCGTACTCCAGTGATGTTCACTTTAATACTTGTTTTGATTGAGCCGCTGGCTTGTCCTTAGGCAAACAGAGCTGCACGATGTCGATCCCATCCAAGGCTGACTCCGGAGGAGGGATTTTCATTGCAGAGGAGGAAGCTGCCCCTACCCAAGAGGTGTTGAGTGCAGCCCATCTTCCAAGCATACTTCAACGGCTCTGCAGCCGCGTTACTGAACACAGTTACAGGTCGCTCAGGAGCCTATGGACAAACTCATGGGTTTCCCACAGAATTTTGTAAACCAGTTTCAAAGGTAATTGAAAAAGGCTAAAATAAAAGGCTGCCCGTTTGCCCACGAAGGCTGGAAAGCGGCATAAATCATCCCCCTGTTCTGCATCAGCAGGTGTTTAGATCTGCAAACGTAAACAGTACCGCGTGCTACAAACCCACTTCACCTTCCTCTCTCGGGTGGAATATGTGGAGAGGATGGGGAAAGCCAACAGAGAGGAAAATAATGCGTTGCTATCATTACGTATACAGCAAATACTGCTTAAGCTGGATTAAAGAAGAAAAAAGCAAGAAGCGCTCCCTGATCTGCAATTGCTTCTCTGGGATCTTCCTAAGGACAGCACAGCAAAATGGAAGGTTTTTAATGAAGAGCTGGGTCCTTGCAGCCCAGCCGAGCACCAAACTGCCCCAAACTCTGGGGTCAGTGCGGAAAGATGTGTGCCACATACCAAACCAGGCACGTGCAGAAAAGCTTCTGCCGCGTATATTCAGCGCGTACTGCGCTCCGCCAGGCTCGCCCAACACCCCGGGTCCCAACGCCTCAGCCTGGGGACACGCACCCGACACAGCTCCAGGTACACGTCTCCCCTTGAGCAGTGCGAACCCGACCCAGCAGGTAAAATCACCACCTCCCTTTGCTGACACTGTAGTTTCAGGTTGCCATCAGACGTGCTGCTGTGGCCGCCGCCAAGCCCAGCTCTACCACCCCAGCCCAGCCCACGGGCAGGGGACAGGCTGTCCTCTCCGCAGCACGTCCCTGTCCTTCTCTGACCTGCCAAGGCAAGGGCACGCGTTTGCACACCCTGTCACAGCGGTTCAAGTTAAAGGCTCCTCCTGGCAGGGTTTTAAGATGCCTTGGATGCGCCTTAACCGCGACAGACCGGGTAGCACCTACGTATGCTGCTACCTCCTGCGTTTCTGGGAGCGACGCAACTGCTGGTGAGGGGTGAGAAACCACCGTGGGAGCTGCGTCTTAAACCAGCTGCCTGGTGGCAGCTCCCCATGGCTGATGGCAGCTCCCTGTGCCCATGGGGAGAGCCCTGCCAGGAGGGGCGAGATCCCTGCGGTGGGGAAGGAAGGAAGTTTGGCTCCATCAAAGTGCAAAGAAGATGAGGCAGGGCAAGATGTTACGTGAGCGTATGTGCTTGTGCACAGAATCACACAGAATGGTCAGGGTTGGAAGGGACCTCTGGAGATCATCTATCCCCGAGAAAGAGACGTTCTTGTGCGCCTCGTTCTTCCTCTTGCCAATATAAACCGGGAGAATAAAGTCAAATGTAATTGCTACACAAGCACGGGGCTCTCTCTTTATCAAGGAATGCAGGCTTGAATAATACATAAACGGTTTCTAAAAGATGTAAAGGGGAGCTTAGTGCAACTTGAATGCAGCTGAATATTTTAAAAGACATTAACATTATCCACTAAGCACTTTACTCAATTGGTCTCATTTATTTAGGTACGTTCATGCCCAGACAGCAAGTCCAGTTGATATGATTTCTACAATAAGAAAAAACCTAGCAAATCAACTTACTATACTATTAAAGCCTTCTAAAAACCAAATCAAACCAAAACAAAACAAACTCCCAAAGCAATTTTTTACGAAGGTAATGAAAAAGAGAAGAAAGGAAGTATTGTGATGGTATTAATGACGGAAAGACAAAGAAGGAGAAAATGGGTAATTACCCATAAATACAGCTCTTAACTTTAGTTATGTAACAGGACAAATAATCAGAACAATAACAACCACTTAAAAGTCAATAAAAGCATCATGTATTTATAAAGGTCTTGCTAGGTGAACTCACAATACCTTTTCACATTTCTCCTCTACTATCCTTCTCCTGTCATGTCATGGAGAGAGTGCTACAGCATCCCGCTGTGCAGAGAAAGCAGAAGAGGACGTTCGGATGCAGCCGTAACCAGAAGAAACAGCAGTGGCAGTAGGAAGCAAATTAAAGTCTAACCAAAAACTTGTAAGCAATTCAGGGAAACTGACTGTGGAAGAAAGTAGGTTTTATTGTGACCACAGTAATCAAGTGTTTGCACTGAGTCAAGATAACAAAAGAAAATTACTGCACCATTGGCCATCAATCCTGTACCTAGAAGTATTAAATTACAGGCTGGGAAAGCAATGGGACAGTTTACGAAGTTGAGGAACTGCAGCATTTATATATATCTCATTACCAGAAACATCTCGGACAAATAGAATTTATTTTGAGCTGACTATGGAGGAGAAAAGACAGGATCAAAACTTCCAAGACTGTCCACTCCCAAGGAGCAGAGAAATTGAGAAATATAATCACCAACCCTTGTGTAGCAGAAGCTATGAAGCTCAGCATCCTATGAAGCACCCACACAAATTTTCTGATGTCTAATAAGCCGAACGCTTGCTACAGCTCACCCTCAGTGGGTGCATCAACCTCATCTCTCTCATCTCCCTGGTCACCAGCAGTCTTGAGGTTTGTAAGTATTTCATGACTTTGAAATATATACTCTTCTGCTTATATTGGTTGACATTGATCTCCAGGGGTAAAAAATTACTCTGGGGCAATTACTCTGTCAGTCAGACAGCATTATCGTTATTTTAGCTTCATCTCCTTAGGAAACAAAGTTGAAAAGAATATAGTCAGGACAGAAGGGAAGAAATAACAAACAGAAATCTCAAACGGGAAAAACTTCTAAACCCAGTATTATTAAGTCAAGTACAGAAGACATTATTTCACATGGGGGAAAACCAGATTTGGGAGCCTTTCACAAACAGATCACCATTCCTGACTTTCTAGGATTTCTGCTAAGCCATACTCTTAGGCTGCAATGAAAATCTGGATGATCCCCTTGTAAAAAATGTAAATGCCAGAATCTTAATCCATTCTAACACAGATGTTTGACTGTCCAGATACTTCTACCAGACAAGATCGCTTGGATTTACTTTTGTAATTCTCCCCTTTCAGTGGTGGTGGTGATCCCATGGGTCTGAGTGGCCAGTCCGGATACTCCAGAGTGGAACAAATCAAGCCATCATCAATCCTGAATCCCACATTGTTTCACTCCCTGAAAAACTGTTTGAGAAAACAAGGATCACACCAGGGAGATGAAGGCTTTTTGGCCATCAAGATATGGAGAGAGCACAGAAATTTCTCTCACTCTCCCCCCAAAGCCAGGCAAGAGGGAGCCATACTCAGAGAAGTGAGCAAGGTCCTGGAGCATCTTCACCAGAAAGAGGAATCGGTGAAGTCCAGCAGAAAGCCCAGCAGGAGCTCAGGGCATGTACAATCTCCCACGAGAGTGACCTTTAGCTGATTGAGAAAACTACACACATGATTCCTCAAATTTTCAGCCCAGGCTTTAGAAAACAAAGGAAGCAGGTGCATTCTGAATGAGTCATTAAAAACACTCCTCATTATACTAACAGAAAATATTATTTGAACAGGATAGATCAATAAATGGACACAAGGGAACAATTTTGCACTTCCATACAGATTAACAACATGACCTGACTGAGTTTCTCCCTCTCTGCATTTCATGATTTGCATCTGTATTTTTGAAATTTGTCGTGATTTTGAAGCTTATATATATTTTTATAGCATACTGATGTATGTTATGCTGTTTCACTTAAATGTGCCATGACAAGTCTAACACAAAATAAACTGGACTGGTCTCTATTCCAACAGGGTGTATTTCAAAACCAACCTACAGAACTAAACTTTCACTCTAATGGCACAGCAAGGTGATTGCTTTTAGAAGTTATTTGGGTATTTCTAGTGAAGTTTCAATTTTTCTTATTTTCATGTTCCGTTTGTATCAACCACAAGGTAACATTTCATAAACACCATAAGACAAACATTCAAGTTTGTAATTTCAAAAGGAATATTAACAACTGAAGTTAAAAAAACAAAAAACAAACCCAGACCATCTTCATCCCCATGACTTCTTCAGTCAGGGAAGGCAAACAAAGTGTCACGGTCTTTCCTTCAGCTGTTTTCAAGGTCTCTGTTCTGATCAAATATTTCACCTAAACTGTTTTTTGCTAGCTACCAAAGGTGATGACGTTATACTGGGTAAAACCATATGCCCTATATATTTTCACAGTCGTAATTCCTAACCCCAGTGCCCCCAGAGGTGGCTAGGATTTTCTTGGAATGACCAAAGTCTCATTACTTTTCAAAATCCAAATCTTTAAGACTTGAGTGCACCTGCACCAACCAGACAAACAGCATGCTGTAGATCATTTTATCTACTGCTTCAGGAATATTTTGAATACTCTGTGTTCCTTCACTAAAAGCACTTGCCTGCTCTTCAGAGTCCACAAATAACTTTTAACAAATGCAGAGAAGCATCATTCATAACTGAATTATGAAAAATCTCTCTTACTGCCAACATTTTGTTGCAATCAGAAAGAAAAATTCCTGCCTTGGGAGTGATCAAAGTACAAGGACACTCATTGCAGTCACAGAGAGATGAAAAGTCAATGATGTATTTTAACTGATTTTCTAGGAACATCTTTTGCGTCGACAAACTGCATCTTAGTCATTCATTATCTTTGTCCACACAACTTCAATTATGGACTTCATGCACGAAGGTTATTTTTCAGGAATGTATTTTGATATAACTAAGAATTGTTATTATGGAAATAAAGGTGGTATTTTAACGCTCTGCTTTTCCATGTTCTTACCACTGACCGTACAAACATAATTTCAGAAAGGAGGTGTCGATAAAAATTGCACCTGGAGCACTTCTGATGGCTTTTCTGCCGGAGAAAAAAAGTCGCTTCAGCCCTCCTCCCGCTGAGAGGGCACTCTGTTTACCACACCTATTAACCAGTTCCCCCTAAAGCACTTCCTAAAGGTTAATGCCCCACGTTAACGAACGCTAAAGCCGGTCGGTCGAAGGGTAGGGAAGCACCCAGGGCAGGGAGGCACAGACGGATCATCCCTGACTTACCCACGGTCACGCCGACCCCCGGGGGCACGGTCGGACGTGGGGACCCCACGTCCCCAGCAGCACCCTCAGCAGCCGCTCCCCCTCCCCTCTCCCACAACCCCCGGCCCGCGGCTGAAACTTCCCCCGGTCCCTCTCCCTTCTCCCCCGCCGCCCGGCAGAGCGGTACCGCCCGCGAAGGGCGGCAGAGCCGGGCCGGGGTCGCTGCGGGTCCCGAACCGGGAGGGGGGACGCGCACGTTACCTGCACGCTCCGCCTCGACGGGGCTCCGCCAGCCGGCACCGCTCCGCTCCCCTCTCCCGCGACGCACCCCCCACCCCCCCCTTCCTCTCCGCCGGCAGCCGCCCCCGGCGACCGAGCCGACCCCCGGCGGCCGCGGCCCGGACGGGAGCGGGGGAC
>VUYV01000144.1:885452-914161 GCA_008711295.1 Anarhynchus alexandrinus
TCTCGCCACCTCCGCTCCGCCGGCGGCCCGGTCCCGCCGCCCGGCCCGGGGATCGGGGCCTCCCCCGGAGCGCATGGGGTGGCTGGAGGGGGCGGACCGGCAGCTTGACCCGATCCTCGGCGCTGGCATGGGGCACCGCTCCCCAAAATAAAGGAGTGCCCCCCCTCCCAGCTTGCCTCTTCGGCCGGGAGGAGACGACCTGACCGGAGACACCCATCTCATCTCCAACAAGGACGGAGGGACATGTCTCCCGAGGGTCCCTGTCGTCCCGTTCCCCCCCCCCGTCGTGGCCCTCCCGGAGGCACAGAGCTGTCCCTCTGCAAACCAAACCTATGGCAGCGAGGAGAGAAGGTCCCCGTGCCCGGTCACCCCAAAACGGCAGGGGAAAATACAGCTCTTACCTGGAGCCTCGCTCATTTTAGTCTCAGTTCTTCGTGTTAACACATTTCTTTTTTCTTTTTCTTGGCTGCAATCCCTCAAACTGCACCAGCGAAATGACACAGGACATCCTCCCGCTCCTGCCCGACGCAAGCAGCTGGTGTCTGGCAAATTCTGGTGTGAAAACAATGCAAAAAGGTGGCACCTGGATGTAGCCATGCGTGACCCTTTTTGGCTACAAGCGTTATTATACCACACGGGGAGAGGCCGCGGTGCAGCTGCACTCCTCTGTTTAACACTTCTGCCCTCTGACACATGCCTTTATGCAGGAGCTTCAAAATAAAACCCTCCAAGCTGGGCCTGAAATCAGCAGTCTTGGCATTTTTCCTCTTGAAATGTTGCCCTGTGAATAATATAGCAAGTTCTGTGTCTTAATTACTGTGTTTCAGTGGGAACACAAAAGTTAACATCTGGTATCTTAAGAGTACATCAAGGCGCAATCACATTCCCTACAGCTGGATGCGTAGGACCATGTTATACCGAACTGGCTTTGAAAGCTTTTTAAAAGATCTAGACATTTCAGGCATTGATTTTTGATATAGTGGTTTGGGTTTTTCTTTATTTTGTACCAAAAGGACTCTTGATTATTTTGAAATCCCTTTAAACTGTTTTCAAAATCTCACTGCAGGCAATCCATATTTATCTGAGCCGTTATCCAGCTGTTTTCCTAGATCCAGTCATAACTGCATGACAAGGGAACTTGCACAGAGGTTTTCCATTTATAACTGATATTCTGAGAACCGGACAGATTCAGCTACGGATGGATATCATCATACCTGGGTTTTTCAGTGCTTACACTACACACTATGTCAAGCTTTTTATCATATTTATTTATGATAACAAATAAAAGGAGTCAGAGGGTTAAAATTTTATTCTATTTTGAATCTCAAGTTGGCATTCCTGAATCTAAAATCCCTTGGGTTTACTTTTTACATTTTTCTGGTGTGACCTAGAATACTTAGGATCTATTGTTAAGACTATTTAAGCCATATTATTACAGTAATCCAATTTACAATGGGAACTTTAAATACCTAATAACTCAGGTGATGGCTTGGAGCTGGTTGATTATCTTGCATTTTTATTACATCTTTCCAAATGTCCTCTTAAAGTATAAGAGCTCTAGTTTGGAGCATGCCACTACTCAGTCTAAAATATTTTTCTTCTAATTTTATTTACTATATCTCTGTATTGCGTTTGTGTAGCAAGGTTTAGCTAGCGGGGGAGGGCTACAGGGGTGGCTTCTGTGAGAAGCTTCCCCCATGTCCGCTAGAGCTGATGCCAGCCGGCTCCAAGACGGACCTGCTACTGGCCAAGGCTGAGTCCACCAGCGATGGTCATAGCACCTGTGGGATAACATAGTTAAGAAGGGGAAAAAAACCTGCACAGCACCAGTCAGAAAAGAGGAGTGAGAATATGTAAGAACAACCACTCTGCAGACACCAAGGTCAGTGAAGAAGGAGGGGGGAGGAGGTGCTCCAGGCATAGGAGCAGAGATTCCCCTGCAGCCTGTGGGGAAGACTATGGTGAGGCAGGCTGTCCCCCTGCAGCCCATGGAGGTTAATGGTGGAGGACCCCATGCTGGAGCGGGTGGATGCCCGAAAGAGGATGTGACCCTGTGGGAAACCCGTGCTGGAGCAGGCTCCTGGCAGGACCTGTGGCCCCATGGAGACAGGAGCCCAGGCTGGAGCAGGTTTGCTGGCAGGACTTGTGACCCTGTGGAGGACCCATGCTGGAGCAGTCTGTTCCTGAAGGACTGCACGCTGTGGAAGGGACCACAAACTGGAGCAGTTTGTGAAGAACTGCAGCCCATGGGAAGGATTCTGTCACGGATGGAGCGATGCACTTCACTCAGAGAGAGAAGCAGTGGTACATTTATTGATATAAACCAGGGATTTAACAAAGTTTGATAGTAAATGTGACAGTGTTTTAACAAGATTCGATGGCAAGGTACACTTGATTATTTACTGCATAGACGACCGGGTGAGACAGTCTGTCAGGGAGGTTCTCCTATTGATTCATGAGGTTCAGAAAGGACCCCCTTCCTTTCTAAACTCCTCTCAGATAGGAGTCTAGGTGCGGCTGGATCCAATCCTAGTCCCAGACTTGGTCAACGGTTTATGACTAAAGGATTATATATGCACAATCAATCCTTAATACCACTTAGCTAAGATTTCAAAGTTTAGCATGCTATTAGTCACTTACCAAGGATCTGTTCCAGCAAGGAATCTCTGAATCTCGAGAAGTAACCTTGAGCGGTGTCCTTGCTCAAGGGGAGATCCTGGTGTGCAGCCCGTTGCCATGCAGGAGAGCTCAAAGGTCTCTTGGGCTGATGACTATTTATGGGGGTAAGATGATTGACCTGTAGTCATATTTGCATATTGGCCACAGTACCGGTATTGTTCAAGTTAGCCCTTGACTATTGTGGTGTTATCTGTCTTCACGTTGAGCCAGGTGCAGCCATCATGACTACATGCACCCATTATGACCATCACCAGTGGTTATCGCTTGGGCAGGGTGACAGAAGATGAAGATGAGGTTGGCCCCCCCGGGCATGGGGGAGCACACCGTCATGTTGGAGAAGTTCGTGGAGGACTGTCTCCAGTGGGAGGGACCCCACGCTGGAGCAGGGGAAGAGTGAGGAGTCCTCCCCCTGAGGAGGAAGGAGCAGCAGAGACAATGTGTGATGAACTGACCACAACCCCCATTCCTGTCCACCTGTGCTGCTTGGGGGGAGCAGGTAGGGAATTAATGAGTGAAGTTGAGCCCAGGAAGAAGGGAGGGCTGGGGGGAAGGTGTTTTAAGATTTAATTTTTATGTCTCTGTACCCTACTCTGATTGGATTGGTAATAAATTAAATTAACTTTCCCCAAGTCTGTTTTGCCCATGATGGTAATTGCTGAGTGGTCTCCCTGTCCTTATCTCAACCCACGAGCCTTTTGTTATATTTTCTCTCCCCTGTCCAGCTGAGGAGTGATAGAGCAGCTTTGGTGGGCACCTGGTGTCCAGCCAGGGTCAACCCACCACAATCTCCTTCTTTAATGCTTTGTCTCTTTGTCATTTATTTTATTGTTTGAGCAGATGGTTTGATTTCTTGAAAAAAAAAACCCTTAAGACTACGCTTTTTAGCTTAATGACAAAAATAAATGGTCTTTCATTTTCTGGGTTACACCCAACCAGCATATCTATAACCATTACAGATATTAGTGCCAAAATGCAGTCCTGGACTTAGCTTGCTAATGTTATGTGAAGGCCTTGACATCTTTCTAGCCCATCTGGATGTCTTCTGAGGGAATACCCAACTTGCATATTGCTTCAGACTGATGTAGCAGTAGTACTTCTTCTGAGGTAGTATGAGATGCTGCTCCCCTTTCCTCATGCAGCCGGTGTCTGCTGTATAGGTGGGATTTCATCTGCAGTGTTTGGTGAGGAGAACTTCAGACACCGGTTCTGAATTAGACCCAACACAAATGTCTGGAAGAACCGCAGATGCCAATGGGCGAGGTGGTTACTATATGGCAAGAAGTTCTTCAGGGATGTGCATGTTCCCACTGTGGCACTGAGAGAAAAATCCTTTCTGCAAAGGAGCAAATCAGTTACCTTACTGATGTTCAGTAGAGGAAACCTGTTTCGAAGTAGCTGTGATCAACTTATTTTCTGCTGTGGGCATGCCTTGACAGAAACATGGAGCATCTCACTTTGAGCCACAACAAGGTTTCTCTTCTGTTTCTTTATCATAAACTGACGTTTCTTTGATTTATTTTATATTTTCCCTCCTTATAGCAGAGTCAATGTCACTTGAAAAACAGATTTTATATCAGTAAGGCTTGCTGAGAAACTTTTCATGTTGTAGCTCTGTGCAGTTTCCATATTTTTAGACATCTGGAGGATTAGGAAAAAAATCCTAGTGTACTTTAATAATACTCATGCCAAGGCTTTCTTTCTTTATATTATATTGTACATATTGTTGGATGTATCCGATAGAAACCAATGTAAGATTAAATCCCAGAGAACCTTCTAATGAAATTGATTGTTATCACAGGAAACAACCCAGTGAGGAAAATACTGTAGATGATTATTTTTGAATTCCAGTTGGGAAATTTATGAAGAAGATCATTTCACTGTGGTGCCTAGAAGCCGGGGAATGAATTCAGTGGCCCTTGCTAGTCCTGTGACCATGTTCCATCTTCCACCCGACATCTAAAATTTTTAAGATACACAGGATATAAATAAAATAAAAATGAAACAAAAGCAAAATGCAGGCTTTTATGATTATTTTGCTCCCTGTGCGGTGCCTGGGCAATGCCAGCCAGGAGAGGAAGGGGACCGCACCTGGGGAGCAGCGGGGAGCTGCAGGACCACTGTCCTTCTCTGTTGCCCATCTCACTGGATGGGCCACGTAGTAAATCTCCTGCCAATGGCCCTTCCCTGAGCTGGGGGTAAAGCCAGGTTTTTCTAGGATCTCAGTAGCCACAGTGCTGGACGTAGCAATGTGTCAGAGGCTCAGGGCTGCCTTTTAAGCTGGAGGCAGAGTCTTGCCTCAGTAAAGGCTTCTGAACTCTCTCCTTTCTTCTAGAAAGCTGACATTTTGCCCTCCTTAAAAGCATCTTCTTAAGAGATGCAGAAAAAATGAATATTCCTTGTAAAAAAAAAAAAAGATTCTTAGAGGGCTATAAATAAGATGGCAGAGATAAATAGAAGAAGAGGTGCTATCTGAAGGTAAAAGGCATTTGCAAAAAGCGGAAGCTGTGTGCAAACAAGGGAGCTTACCTAGATCATAAACCCAGACAAATTAAGCTTAAAACTACAAACAAAGATTTTGAGGAACAACTTGCTAAATGCAATTATAAAAGTTACTAATAAAACCTTAAACCATGAGAACTAGGAAGCTTTGCAGAGCTGAGAGATGACCCAAGTAGAAGGATCACACAAAAAGGCCACAGAGGAGGTATGAACTCTACTCTTTGTTGCAGTGCTCACTACTAAAGAGCTTGGAGACGTTCACATCCATACACTTTCTTTACAAAAATCAGGTCTGAAGAGTTATCTCTCATTGAATGGCTGGAAGAAAAAAGATAGCTCAAGTAAGTAAAATGCGCAATAGAATCAACTGGCCTAAGTCCTATTCACCCAGAAGTTCCTCAGGAGGTCAGATATTGAATCAACTAACTGAAGTGTAAACGTACCATTCAAATAGTTTTTGAAGTCAGCCAAATAGAAGGTACCAAATCTTGAAAAGGGCTCCAGGGGGTATTTGTATTTGAGGCAATCCACTTAAAAATATCCTAAAGAATAGTATCAGTTGGCACATGAATAACTCTGAACTAATGGGGAAGCATCAACCTAACTTTTGTGGAAGGAAGCCATGCCTCCTCCTTACCTGCTGAAGGCTTCATCAAGCTCCATCCTATGGAAATGATCCAGTCTATACGGTGGCTTTTAAATACCATTAATGCTTCTGTCAAGGTCTTTTAGGAAAGACCCGTGAAGACCTTTATAAAGAAACTCAACTATCTTGGGATGAAAAGGATTAATAGCTACTTAAAGGCCCATCACGGGATATTGAAGAAAATGGTCCAGATGCAACTGCTGTCTCACAACACAAGAACAGAGGCACTGAATGAAATCCTCAGACAGTGGGTTTGAAACAAACAAAAGGAAGTACTTGTTCCACACCACACGTTGTTAAATGACACCACACATTATTAAATGACACTTTGCCCACATAATCAGAGAATGGTGTAGAGACAAGAATCATAAACAGGTCAAAAAGTGCAAATTATGGAAGAAATATCCGTCAGGTGCAATTAAACACAAAAATGTAGATTTCCAGTTCTTTTTATCTGTGAGGCCTCTAATAAATGACCGAAAGCAACAAGGCTTATAATAGGCTACAGAAACAGAAAAGCAAGTGCATCATCTGTGTCTCAGGTCCCCGCAGCGTTAATGCCTGCAGTCTTCGTGCTCACTTGGGGAAAGCTCAAACTCTGGAGACATTCAGAAATCTTCTTGGGCAGAATGTTAGAAAAAATATTTCAGTAGGAATACTAGATATTTTACTTATTTATTTACTGATATTTTCATTAAAATACGGGTAGCATGAGCACTGCATGGAGCCCTTTCTAGTTTGCGTAGCACAATTACTCTAAGTTGTAACATCTTTTTCTTGCTACCGTCATACCCTCATATTGATCAAAGCCAGGAGAGGGCCTCCAACATATTGACCTCCAGCAACTGGCCTCTAATGAGGACAAAGCAAGAGGTAAACCCATGTAAAAGCAGGTGTGAAGGAAAAATCAAGCTTCTGATTCATGAGATTACATGTACGCATCCATATATGTAAACTTCCACACGCCAGCGTTCTGTCATCTGTGATACAGCATCAGGCTTCACATCTCACTGCGACCTAGAGCAGAACTGACAGCTATATATGGGCTTTGAATTAAAGCACTCTAAGGAGAAGGGAGGAGACTACATTGCCTAAATTCACAAATGTCTACCCAGAGGATCTGCAGCTGAAATGTGTGTTCGTATCAGGATGACAAAGCCAGGGTTTGAATAGAGATGCTGCTTTTTCAGCCTGGGGCTGGCCCTGACAGGTTGCATGTGAGATGTGACCCGCAGATATCCAGCTCCTGCCTCCTACCCTTCCTCATCTCCAGGCTCCCACACACATTCATAAAAGGATTAGAGCATTTAAATAGCCTGGTTACAAAATTGTATTGAAACATAGATACTGATGCAAATTGTACAGCCTGTTGGCACTGTATGAATCACGCCAGGCCTAGAAGAATGAGTCTACATTAATTCCAAGTGTGCTGTATTTCCATTTCCAAACTAGTTCTCTTTTTATATTCATATTGTGAGTTGCCTTCATTTTGATTATTTTCTTTTTGTAATTTTCCTTTGCATCTATTAATGCTCTTGCCAAGTCTCTGTATATACAGCTAATTTCCAAAGCTTCCCTCATCCTGTTCTGTGTTTGATCTCCAGTTCTTCCAAATGAATGTAAACAATGGCAATCAGAAATTGAGATAAAGAAATAGGAATCTCTTGAGCTATCTTTAACAAACAAATCCTTATTAGAAACAGAACCAAAAGAATCAGGAAAGGGTCCATTCCCACTGTAAAGTTGCTTTTTTGCATCCCAGATATACATACAGTTGACTTGTGTCCTACCATTTTGGTTGCCCTCACTTCTTTCATGTGAAAAGCACGCGCTGCCCTTTGAAGCCTGTTCCTGCTCTCCAAGGGAAAGCGAGCTGTTCCCATGTCACCTCTATGGAGAACACAGGCACACACGCAGCCTCACCGACAGCACATACACCACGCCATCAACAGCAGTCTCTTCTCCAAAGAATGGAGAAGAAGGAAGAGAAGTCAAGCTGGTGATACTGCCACTGAGGAGGCTACTCGGTGTAATGAACAGCCATATTCAGATGATACATTTAAGAGTGGCTATAAAACACCTGTCATTAGGAGTTTGCATTTATCAAGTCGGATGTACCTTTGGTGAATCTGGCACCTGTGGGGATTAACAGGCAAAATATGTGCAACCCTGCGCGCTGCAGCAGCTACCACAAAGTCACTACATTGTTGTTTGATACTTGCTACCAAAAATTACAAAAACCCTTGTAACAAATGCAGTTGTTCATAAATCCCTGGCATAGCCTGCTGGGTGAAAAGTTCATTAAAAGTCACATTCAATTAACAAATGACTGTCACCGCCAGATGTGTATATCCTGAGGTACAGTTTAATATATGTCAGACGCAGCCAAAATGACAGGCTAAATGGTGATTAATGCTTAGCTGACTATTTCTCAAAGCATTACACTAAGTAAAGGAATACCTCTGACATAAACAGCCTAACTTGCATAACTTAAGCTAACTGGGGTGAAAATACGAAATAAGGGAAAAAAAGATGATGTCCAAAAAATACAGAGAATTGCAACGTGTTTGCAGTCATTCCCCAGGCTATGTTTCCATGTTTCACCCAGCTGGGGAGGAAACATCTCCTTTTCACATCAATAATAGACAAACATTTTTTTCCAAAGTGATAAACCACAGCAATAGAGCTCTAAGTCCATTCCCAAAAAGATAATGAAGGCAAGGCAGAGTCTCAAACATGACTTGCTGGACTTCTGAAGAGAAGCAGCATCGCGTACAGGCTCAGAAGACCCAAACTGGTGTCTTCCATGCCTAACACATATTACTGGGATGTTACAACTGAAATATGGGCAGCTGAGACTGGGCTTTCATTATATGGGTGCGCTGGCAGCAACATCGAGGTAAGGAGTTCTTCTGCCCCCCACACCTGCTTCACAGATGGACAATTTTAGCTCCATGAAATGGTGCATCATCTCCTCAGTTGTCCTGTACAGCTGGCTGTGGGGTCATGCTGTAAACTGGAGCAGCAAATGGGGCATAGGGTGGGCCACAGGCACTGATGAATATTGCCAGAGAGTTATCATAGAAGCATGGTCCCCACTCAAGCTCTGCTGTACTGCAACCATCTACATGGTCTTAACTTAATTGTCAGGTGGGTCCTCGAGAACCGGGCTGACTATGCAGAGCTATGCATTACTAGAAGTGTGCTCAAACATTGCCCTTTGCTGGGGTGAAATGTTCTATTTGTGCACTAGCATTTGAAGAAAGGACACTCATTCCTTTCATCATACAGCTCTAAGTTCCTCCTGCAACTGAGGCAGTGCAGAAAAGTTGCCAGACCATTACCTGTCTCCTAATAGTTGAATTTTGCAGCAGGGGGGCACAGGAAAGGTACAACGCAGGCACCGGAAAACTGCCGCGTGCTTGCTTTAGAGCAGGGAGAAAAACAATGCAAATTGCTTTTGTGTTGTGGAAGAGTTTCTTAACACTCTTTGGGGTGCATGATTTCGTCTTGGCTAATCAGTCACCCCAGGTCCTCTACTGATAGAAATTATTTAGCAGGCTAGCTCAGTTGGAAGATTTACACAGTTCCCAATTTCTGGGGTATCAGATTTTGGTCTGAATACACTTTTAGTGCACCAGCTCCTTTTAAATTTCTCTTTTTATTCATTTTTATTCATTCTATTGGAGAGGCACAAGGAGGTTGGATGATATTTACTTGCATGGCTGTCTTCAAGGTGTTTCTTTACGACTGAAGTCAGTTCAACTTTCCAGAGCTGCTAACGCTGGCTGCTGCAGTAATGTCACATCCTGCATGAATTTCTGGGCCAAACATTTCTTTTTTTTCTGAGCTGGCTGTCCTCTGCACACCATAGCAGTTAGACAAAACGATCATATGGGATGAGGATACCAACCAGTCCCAGCTGGAAATGGTGGGAAATCGTCCTACCAGGAGCAATCTTGTCATATGCCCAGAATAAGCTGGAATTACTGAGGAAAGGTGCTAAAAAGGCAGAGAATTGAGGGGAAAAAAGGTTGAATACAAAGAATAATCTCCAGTCTTCTCACTCCAAAAGGGACAGGTTCACAGCGTCCCTCTTGTCCCCTTCCACGTTTCTCTCTTCCAAGGGTGGTTGACCTGTCCCTCAAACCTGGCCGCAAAGCACGTGCCTGTCACAAGCACAGGTTGCCCCAACCACAGCAAGGCCAGTAGCAGCGGGACATCCCTTCTGCCTGCACAGGAAGCACAGATGTGATGCAGCACGAGATACCGCATACGCAGTCTAACAGCAACCACAGCCAGCCAGTGCTCCCAGCATCAGATGAACTCCACCAGCAGTAAGGACCATACGGTGAGGCAGTTGCAAGAAATAAGGCTACAAGACTTCCAGTGCCTGATTCTCTCCTAGAATCCCAAAACAACACATTTCTTCATTTCTTCATCAAATGACTGTACACTGTGTGTTGTTGTTTGTTCACGTTACAAGTACACAGGCGACAGTGACATCTGTCAGTTCTTACTTCTCATGCAATTTATAATGTATTGGATACTTCTGTAACTGCATTACAACATTATTCTCTCAGTTTTCCTTTTCTTTTTTTTTCTTTTTTTTTTTTTTCAAGGCAAAGCAAGTAATAACTTCTCTTTCAGCTATGAATTCCCAGGGCTTTGGAGCACTGCTCTTTTCAGAGTGCCAGTCCCAGCTAAACGAATGCCACGTTAAGGCGCCCAGCTCACCTCTGTCATCTCCAAAAAGCCGGGTTCTTCCTCAGACTTTTGTTAACTGGGGAGCACTCTTCAGTAAGTGCTGCATAAAGGAGCTGGAGCTTATAAAGGGATATAAACCGGACTCTCAGGGGCTGCAACAGCCAAAGAGCAAACAAGCCCTGAGATGCATTAATGAGGAGTGAAGCACAAATCGATAGAGAGACAAAAGACAAGAGCAACAGCATTGTGGAGAATTATCTGCATTGTTGTCAGAAGGTGATCAGAGAACTAAAATTATTACAGGCATCCAAGCACATGACTATCTATTAATTTGGCATTAGTTGTCATTTTAATTTGGTATCTGAGTAATCTGCACTAAAAAGTTCCAAACAAAGAAGACACTATGCAAGTAATTTGGAATTAAAAAAAAATCAGAGAATAGAATGGACTTGAATCTGAGTTCCCACTTCAGATGTAGAGATCATTAAGTCAGGGATGATGTAAGCAGTAATAAACTTGCACTGTGTCGTTCTGGGGGGGTACTCATTTCACGGCTGGCTCAGAGAAGTCTCCAAGGAGAGAGCACGTGGATACTGAAAAGCAGCAAAAACCAGTTCTGAAGAGGGGTGAAAGGACATTTTGTCTTTAAAAAAAAGCCGAGAAAAGATGTTTCGTGAAAGAACCTCTCAGAATGAATCAGCTTTTTGGAGTGTGTCAAGTTAGCTTTGCAAAACAGACTGTTTCTATGTATTCACCATTCAGAAACCTTCAGTGAATCAGTGAATTCAATTCTTTTGGGAAGTTTCTCAAAAGTGCCTCACCAACATTACTGGAGAATTAATCTTTATAATTCAGCTGTCAAGCAGTGTGACTGATCACCTGTAGCCTTATTCTTGCTCCCTCATTAAATGGTCTCCGCTTTAAAAAGACTTTTTCCCCCGAAAAAAATATCCTTACCTAGTCACAAAATTAATCTCAAATTTAAGCAGCCTTGAAGATCAAAGTTCTTAACTTTGTGTTTATTAGTCCTAGTCAGAATTATAATTATCTGAAAACAGTAGGAAAGCAAAAGTTTTGTTCCTTAGAAAGCTCAGGGGGAGAACATAACTAGGGCATACACGATGTATTTGAAGATCCAGGCGGACCCTCTTAAATAACCTTGTACAAGACTCTCTGGGCTTCTGTAAAATGGGAATATTAATAATTCAGAAAATCATTAAGAGGATGATCACTGTGGATTTGGAGGTCCAAAACATTTTACCAGGTAATGAGACCGTAGGAGAAGAGATTAAGGATGGACATATCTGAGATTTGATCAATTCTGAGGCAGGCAGTTTGAGAAAGAATCTAGCCGACAGAAAGACCATCAGTGAAGGACTGGGAGACAGATGAGCTTTTAGGAAGCAGGACTGAAATACTTCTCCCCCAACAGTAATTCAAATGTGGAATGTCCAACCGAAACTAACAAAACAGTTGCAACAAAAATCACATTCAAATAAAAGTTGGATGTACCCAGGTGGTACCAATTAGAAATCATATCTTCCTACAGAACCAATGAATGGGTGTATCTCCACTTTATTCAAACATCATTAGGATGCTGCAGCAGCGCCTCTGTTTGCAGCCTTTCTGTGATTATGAGAACAGCTGTAATGACTCAAACAAAAGTTTGATGACTACAGAAATGGTGCATGTGGTCTTTCCATAATTCAAACTTACTATGAAGTTCCTGCCATGACAATTTAGCAACAGTACAGAGCTTGGTTATTGTAGAATACAAAATTTTCAAATGATCACTATGTAGAAGTCTGAGTTTTTTCCCACTCTCATAATCCCTGAAAGATATGTTTCCTCTAATTATCCACTAGAAAACGTTATTTCCTCTTCAGAGTTCTAGACATACCATGGGACAGTTCACAATACCCAGAGATGGCTGGTCTTCTAAATTCATAAATCAAATTATTTGGGGGGTTGCACTGGAAAGTATGTTTGCTATGTTGTTTAGAGTTTATGCAATATTTACTCCCTTGAATGTGCTTCTAAATTTAATAGCGCTGCTCCTGTAAGTAAGCCTTCACCTAGAAGACAGACAAAGTGGTCCTTGCTCTATGGGAAGTGCCAAGTATTGACTTACATTGCTCCTGCTTTGGTTTTCTGCAACACAACCAAATGCGTGTTTCCTCTACTACACTACAGATGTTAAATATAGACATATATAGCAAAAAGATACTTGCCAATCAGAAAATCTGATTTTTAAAATTATTATTATTTTAGTTAATTTAAGTCAATTCACGAGGGAATAATATTTGGAACCAGAAAGTGACAAGAGCAAAACCCATAAGCCTGGTACTGTAATGTTGAAATATGGTTTTGGGTGTAAACCAATGCTAGTGCATCATTCATAGAATCGCAGAACAGCCCAGATTGGAAGGGACCTCAAAAGATGATCTGGTCCAACCTTTTGCAGGATAGGGAATTCATCAAGTACAGCCAGTTACGTGATGAATCCTTTTCTAATTTTCCATGAATGCTGATTTAGTGAGTCCCATGGAGTATAAATATTAATGTTGGCAATATTAAATAAATAAACAAAGCATACAAAAGCAGAGATTTCAATCATCACATCTTACGCTGTTGTCTTTTCAGCTTTTATAAGGTAAATTATATGATATCCTTAGCCTATACCTTTACTGTCACCAAAATTTTTCTAATATTGTTGAAAAATTGTAAATGATGCAATAAATATAAGTTTTGGGACATTTGGGTTTGTTTTTTTTTTGGTTGTTTGTTTGTTGGTTTTGGTTTTTTTAAATAGAAGCCTAAAGGGGAAGAAAGTGGTAGAAAGAAAAAGTACTTTTAATTGAAACACTGAAACATAGGGGAAAAATATTTTCCAAACTTTTAAGTTTTATTTAGCACTTGTTAGAGTACAGCCCCATACCCAAAGCAAAAGTATGAGAATATCTTAGTCAGAAAAAAAAAAAATGTTGATGGCAAGATATAACTTCCACAGGGTTTTCCTCCATTTTAAGGAACTTCTAAGGATGTTTAAGTGCATATGAACCTTTTAATTATTTTGCTCTTAAGCATTAACTGGATAACCAGCTAATGCTACAGATATCAGGAGCTGCAAGTAAAATACATAGTACCAAACATAAACAGTAAAAACTAGGTAAAGCTAGCTTAGGCTGGGTTGTTCTGATATGCATCCTTGTTGTAGGTGGTTCTCCTCCATATTCATTATATATTCTTATTTCATCTAGGGTTTCTTTCCCTCTTAGATCACACAGTGCAAATTAGGGAGGCAGTAGTGCCCTAAGACTCCCTTCCACAAAATCCCCGTGAGATGGTCATTGATGTGCCAGCGTAGGAGTACAAAGGATCTATAGTTTGCTCCCTTCTTTTGATTCACCAGGGCATGAAAGTTTCTGGGACTGACCTTTTTGCTTTCCTGCAGTCAGCTTTAAATATTCTCTTTCTGCTAATGGTGTATCGAGCCTTGACACGAGAATGCCAGAATGGTCTATAAAATTGTTCCCAGTCTCCTAAGCCTGACCGTCTGTGGCCCTTTCTTTAGAAAGATGTGCATAAGCACTTGTATAAACTGGAGTTTCGGCAAGATTCAGCATTTGTAGTGCTAGGAGATGAAAATACCTGCTACTAAATGAAATGCTAGGGATGTTACCTGGGGTCCAGAATGGCATCTGTCACTAGCTAACTCCATAAGGACAAAAACATAACACTGTAAATTCAGTTTAAAAGCATGGTATAAAAGTACCAGTGGTTCCCGGTGGTTCCCAGTGACAGGACGAGGGGCAATGGGCACAAGTTGGAACATAGGAAGTTCCGTTCAAATACACGGAAAAACTTCTTTACGGTGAGGGTGACAGAGCACTGGAACAGGCTGCCCAGGGAGGTTGTGGAGTCCCCTTCTCTGGAGATTTTCAAGACCCGCCTGGATGCAGTCCTGAGTAATGTGCTCTAGGCAATCCTGCTTTGGCAGGGGAGTTGGACTAGATGATCTCTAGAGGTCCCTTCCAACTCTGAAAATTCCGTGATTCCGTGAAAAATTCCGTGATTCTGTATTCATCATGGGCTTAACGTATTTCTTTTGCACTAATGTCTATGTTTTATATATAAAGATACACAGCATATTTATATGCCCAAACCACGTCACACATGCTGGGACATCGGAATGTTCCTGCTTGGATGTGCAAGTCCAGATTCACCCCACCTGATTGCACTCTGCAGGCGGCTCTCCACTTTCATTCTCCTTCATCTGGGTTAGGCTATACACGCAGGAAGGAGATCGTCCACCTCCTGAAACACATCTCCAGTCCTGAGGCTTGGAGTCCTGTCACCAAGACGGCAGAGTCCAAAGTCCTCTTTGCCCAGACTCCATGCTTAAATCCATGAGAAAAATAGCAGTGGGTTAACGATCATCTGCTCGCTGACTACGTAGGGAAGCTCAGGGAACCAGATATTTATCTGGAGAACGTCATTTAAGAAAGCATTAAGAAAGCTTTACAGTGGCCTTCAATGTGACGTGTTGCAAGAGATAGATGAGGGCATTTCTGGCCCTCTAATCTACCCAGGGTGATGGACACTGGATAGTGACCTTTAATCCATTCCCAGCACCACTTGGACCTTTCTCTTTCACCATCTACATCATTCTGAAACCGCCACTGAACTCCTTCAGACCTGTTATCTCATCTGCCTCACCTGACACGCTGCTGCCACAGATTTTGCCACCCTGGAAAGAAGACATATTACATTTCATTCTTCTTTATGGAGCATAATAATTGAAATCTGCCTCTATTGTTGAGTACCCTGGAGCTGGCTCTCCTTACCTGGATAGCAGGTGGGTAGGCAAGAACAACACCTTTGTCTCTAAGCTCTGATTCACCGCTCAGAGCTGGCAGAAAGTCTCATTGTCTTTTTTACGAGCCCTTGCATGCCCACCTGAATTAGGTTTGCTACAAGGAGACAAGCAAATGCTATTGGCAACTTGGTCAGCTTTTGCCAAATTACTTTGCCCAGAAACCCAGCTGGCCTGGGGGCATTCCAGCAAGGGGGGGGAGGCTGCTGAAAACCCTAGTGCCAGTCCCCACCAGGAGGCAGCACAACCCAGGCCTGACTGTCCTAGCTGTAGCCCTAGAGGCAAAATAGGAGTTCATCTGGTTCAGCACTGAAAGGCTCGTGTCAGGGTAGGTGTGAAGCAGTCTGGCTGCTCGGGACAAGCTGTGGTAAGATGTAAAATGAGAGTGCAATGAGGAGCTGGCAGAAGGTGTCCTGACAGTGCTGCTGACTACTGGAGGTTCTGGAGAGTCGGAGGAGCTGGGAGTTGCTGCAGGCTAAAGCCCTGACAGCCCAGAGAAGGAGGGAGGTCAGGTCGTATTTCCTTTAGATGAACACTTTTTCTCTATGGTTGCTGTACGTTGCCCATGGCACATGTTCTCATTGAAGACGGATGTTTTCTAGGATAAAAGTTAAACTACTGTGGAAGTCAAGAGACAAGATAAGAAAAATACTTTTCAGTTTGGATCTGAACGGATATCCATGTAACGTAAATTATTTATATAAAATATAGAGAACATATCAGGCAAATATGCCATAATAATACACTGGGAAAGCCTGGAAAACCTAAGAAAGCAAACCTAGACCAGACAGTATTTATGTAATAGATCATCCATGACTTACAAAATCAATGCTTGTAATTCAGTTATGTGAGACAGATGAAACAGCAAAAATACAGTTGCACTAGTATGAAGAAAGTACAAAATCTTGTGTTGGTAGAGAAACAAAAACTACAATGATTCCTTTTCTGGCCTTAGGTTACAATAAACCAATCTGCAACTGGGATTAGGAAGAAATCAAGAAGCTACCAGCAATGAATAAGATGTATTGCCACATTCGTGGCAGTAGAGTAGATAGACCACTCCTAAACTCTTGCATGGTTAAATAACTCCCTCTCTTGTTTTCAGACATCAGAATTTTTATATACGGAAATGAATCCTATAGGGGACATGTTTAATTCACAGCAGAGTATGTAAACATTTCCTGACACCATTATCATTGTATGCTATTTGACCAGTGTCCCTCCTGATTATAAAGGCTTCAAGAAGAAAAAGAATCGTTTGTCATAGTTAGAGAAAAACATACTGGTAAAATGACAGTCTAAAGACAAAACTTAAAACGGTTTAAAAAAAAGGGAAAGAGAAGTGTTAGTGCCTCCAAACAAAAGCCTCCCTGTTGCTAAGTTGTATCTGCAAAGCCATGTAGGTTGGCCTGAATATTATCCAGTAGACCACAGTCAATAAATATAGTTTACTTGTATTGAAGTAAATACCTCAAATACATTTACCTTTAATACCTGCTAGTACTTATATCTTTCTTAGTAATGTCTCATGGGTCAATGCTTGACTAGCAAAGCTGGTTATAGGACATGATTTAGTACCTGAGATGCCATCATCCTTGTGAGCTTGCTGGTTGGATGAGTGGGAGCAGGGCACGCCATCGAGATCCAGGCTTCACCGAGCGGTCATCCTATCCATCAGTTCCACCCACCCATCAACTGGGCTTTTGTTGTCTGCAAACCAAAAAGGGTTCTGCTCTGGTCCCTCAACAGCACTTAAACACTTTGAAATAAGTTGTAACTCTGTTGACAGGAAGTCCCAAATAAAGAAAGAAAATTACTGAGACTCCTGTGTCTTTCAGGATGACAAACATCCACATGCGGTGTACTGAACCAGCTGTATGCAACAAAACCTTGCTGTGCTTGTCTAATTTCATCTGCATAAGGAGAAAATCAGCGTTGAACATATTCCAAAGCAGTCACAGAAATACCAATGCTTCTGAACGCTTCCGTTAGCCCATGGCTCTTCCATCATTATTACAAAGCGACTGCTCCAATACCATTACTCCAGTGCAGAATACCATGAACGATGAAACTCAGATTTAGCAGTGAAAAAACACTGTTCTTCAAACCAACCTGTCAAGCTGGAGAAGAAAAATGGCAGAAGGATGTTTTTGTTGTTCAGCGTGTTTTTTTCTTTCATGGTGTTAAATCAGTTTAACTTTGGTTTCTGCAAAATAAGTTGCCCATCATGACAAATAAGCAATTGTTAAAAAGTAATTCTGGCTCTAAGGCTTTTTTTGCAAATAGGGGCCTAAAATTAGGCATGATGTCTGGGTGGCCTGAATGCTCTGTTACCTGGAGGCCCAGAGAATCAGCAAGTTCAGCTGAAGTTAATGGGACTGCAGAGGACCTATTTACGTATTAATTTAGGCATTCATCTCTGGAAACATTGATTCTTTTTCTCTCTGTTTAAAAACTGGTTCCATATGAAGTCAAAGGATTCTGAAAATAAACACTGATTTCCTTCCTTGAATACATTGATCAGTATATCCATGGTGCCTTTTACTATTAGGCTATACTTGCACACAGGCAATTTGTTCCACTCCAAAAAATAGCAGTGAACTGTTCTAGCTTGCCAAGAGATTGTGCCGACAGCTTAACAGTCTGAGAGAGCAATTTGTCCATTTAGTACATGGACATATATCTTTTCTCCTAACAGCTTTGTTTAAGGGACAGGACTGCTTGCTTCTACACCTGACCCTGCCACCAACATACATATGGTCATGCTGGGAAAGAAGTGAGGGAGACTGCTTACGTTTACAAATGTTGACTTTGTTACCTGCAAAAGAGGTCTAAGTCCCGATTCTCCCGAAACACAGAGACTATGTTCAAAGAGGAGACGCTGCTGTATTCTGGCCAGGGTGCACAGTGGAATATTTCCACAAATCATGTACACCCCATGCTGGCTTTCTTGTCATATTTATACATGTAAGTTACAAGGGAGCACACTCCCAGTTACAATGATTGGTTAGTAATTTACATATGATTAGAATATTGGTTATGGCATTCTCCTCAGTTACCGCACTTGTGCAAGGGAAGGGTCTTCACATGGGCAAGGGTCTTCTTGGCCTCTGGGCATGATTTTTAGTATTATAATGAAGGTAGTTCGGTTTAGGACACACAGAGTTTTCACTTTTCTGCCAAGTTGGCTAAACCTTTCAAAACATGGCAGATTAATAGCATCCTCAAGGTTCGTCTACTCGTCTGCTCCGGGATGTTTTACTTCAAAGAAAGACAACACCACCTGCTTTCTTTGATTAGGTGTAGAATCCTCGTTATCCATGAGAACGTCTCAGAAAGTTCCTTTATTCATTAGCCCAGATACTTGTGAAGAAACATTCCCAAGGCCGACCATCTGGCCAAGTNCATTAGCTCAGATACTTGTGAAGAAACATTCCCAAGGCCGACCATCTGGCCAAGTACATAACAAAACAGTCATACGCAAGACCCTACATCAGAAGTTCATCTAATGCCAATAGCTAAAAGGCCCAACTAACTTTAATGCTAACAACCTTAAAGCTAACAACTTTAATGTTAATGAAAATGGCTAAAATTCTGACTACAAGACAACTTGAATAGTGTTGCTCTCTCTAAGGTGAGTTTATACAGACGCAGAGTTCATGTTGTAGTCTGAACTCTCCTCCTGTTCAGTACTTCAGTGCTTGTGGCCATGTGAGTTACTAAAGCGTAGCCATGTGAAGCACACCTGTACAAATCCCACCTTTGTTTTCCCTGCATCAAGGGCAGCTCTTGGGTGCAAGGATTATGGCTGACACGTGTCCCTGCCTGTCTCCCAGGGCTCTGCTGAGGAGGTCTCTCGTCACAACTCATCAAACTGCAGGAACCGCGTTCCTTTCTTCAAAATCTTCTAAAAACAATAGGGATGATAGATTTCTGTACTGCCCGATGGCTCAAATTTTTTAAGTTTGATATCTTCCATAAAAGAAGCTATTGATGTAGAAATTGTTGCTCTATTTTTAAATAAAATTATTAAGTTACATAAGGAAGACCCATTTTATCTTAAAGAGAGGAAAATGTAGATACTTTTTATTACTCAGTGTATAATTTTACACTTAGCTAAGAATATCAGAAAGGCTACACTAGGCCAGGGCAAAAGTCTTCTTGCCCAGCATTATGTCCCTGACAGAGGCCAACAGCAAACTCTTCAAGAAAGAGCTGTAAGTGAAGGACAAGCAGGTGGTGATAGCTTTGCCATCCTGGTTCTAGCAATTACCATTTTAAGGATTTCCTGAATAGAGGTTGCAACTGGACAATTATGTTTAATAGCCCTTGATGGATCTTGCTAGTAGCTATTAATCGAAAAGGGAGCCTCTTTTGTCATTTCATGACTGATTAGTTGCTTTGAAAGCTCTTAGTGAGGACCTTGTGTAAGGCTTTTTAGAAATCCAGGTACACTCTAGAAGCCAAATCACCCTTATTCATATGTCAATAACTTTCTGAAAGAATGGTATCAGGTTTGCGGAGCTCGTGTTCCGGGGAGGCTAAGCTGTGCAGGTGCCCTGGGAGCCTTCGGAAAAATTGGCATCGCATTTGTTGTCCCTTGTTTTCTGGGACAACTGCCAGAGCCAGTTAAATAACAGCTAGGGGTTCAGCAATTTCATATTTTAATTTGTTTAAAATAGCCGGAGAACAGCATCTGATCCCACCAACGTTATTCATTTGTTATTAATTTGAAATTAGTCACAATGCCTGAAAAATCAGTCCTAAAGGCAAAATGTTCCCTAGCTGTTGCTTTCTCGTTGCTGCAACAGCTAAGTGTCTTTACGGAGCAAATACTAAAAGCCTACAGCTTTACCTCCTCATGATTACATTTTAAGAGGATTAGAACCTCTGTATTGCCCCTCCTGACTGGGAAACTTTATGCTTAGCTGAAACTCGTAATTGAGGGGAATATGTCCTCATAGTCTTTGAAAATGAAAGGAAGGTCATTAATAATATAGACCAGTAACAGTTGATGTGTATCAGCATAGCTCAAATAACATCCCTTCAGACACAAAAAATATCATCAAAAATAAAAATTAAATTATTTTCTCTCAAAATATATCAACTTTCTGTAACATTTTTGCTTTTTATGTATGTATGTATTTTAAGGGTTATTTAAAAAAACGTATTTCAATAATCAGCTGGGTCCAGACACTGCTATCTAGAAAAGAGATCAAGGAGACATTGTCTAGACCACTATCATCTTCTAATCTGGGCCTTAACTATGAGGTGCAAAACTCTGAGGCCATTTAGAATTAAACTGTCTCATTTAAAACTTGCCTATTAATCCTGAGCTAAAAATATCTATATTTCTTGGCCTATTTTTAGATGAGACAGTAGTTACATGTATTTGTCAAAAGAGATGCAATTAACAAAAATGTTACGGCTCATATAATTATATGTGCTGCCTACTATATATATATAAAAATATTACCATCTTTTTAGTCAATGATGGGGCACATACAGCCCCACCAAATTCAGTGGAGATAGGTGATGCTGTGCCAGTTAAGGTTCTGGCCCAGTGGTAGATTTCACACAAAAGCTGAGGCATTTATAAAAAGTCAGGAAAATGATTTGGCTCCAAATTAACCATTACTAATAAAAAGAAATAAGTAAAAAACAAATGTCTGTGTATCCACAGTGTTGAAGACTGAAGTGCCAACAAATTCATTAGAAGTGCTGTTGCAGCATAAACATCCATAGCCGTTCATTTCAAGTAACATATTAATGCATACAGGTACATATGTGGATGTGTCTGTGTACACATCTATGTACATCAGTGTGCAACATGCAGATATGTAATGACACACATACATATTTAGCACATCTACATGAGAAATGAGAAACACACATCGACACACATCTACATGAGAAATGAGAAACAACAAATATTCTGTGTGTCTGTACCTATGAGGATAACTTGCACACATGTAACGAGATGGCGATAGCGTGGCTTTCGATTCTGATCTAGTTTTTGATAGATGTGCTCAGAGTAAAAGCCACGGAAACCCTGCCTGCCCTCAAAAGAAAAGAAAATAATCCAGCGAAGAGAGGCAGGTTACCATTTAACACTGAACGTGCATGAAAGATGGGTAGGGGCAGCTTTCAAAGCACTTTCTCCCTCTGTTCTTGACAGGCTGTTGATGAGTGTTTACTCACAGGCAGGGGAACAGGGCAGCAGAGCAGTCACAGCTGGCCAGCAGGCACCCCGGGAACCCTGAGCGCAAGCCCCCCTCCAAACCTGTGCTGAAAGGTGCCTTCAACAAAGCCATTGCGACCAGGTCTCTGGTCACTGAGGTTTGAGACTGGAGGAAGCCTAATGCAATGCCAGTTACATGTCCTCAGGTTCTCTTGGACACACAAGTGCTCTCTGATACACAAGATAGGATGATTTTGAAGAACGTAAATGGACCCAGGTCTTCTAAAAGCTCACTGGCTGACAAAAAATAAAGGGGGAAAAAAATAATTCCTTGATGAATTCCACAGGCTTCTTTAGCATTATCCCCAGGATGAATAACACAAACACAAGGCTTTTCACGGCAGGACCACGAGGCAAGATGGGAATAGACTGAAAGTTGTCAGTATTGGGTTTTAAAGGCATCCATCACACACTGGTACAATGCGAGCTGCAGTCAACAAAATGCCAATTATTTAGACACACTGAACCATACTATGCTACACAAATTGAAGGGGTTTGATTTTATTACAAATATTTCTGTCTTTTCTTGTTAAGAACAGAGAGTATTATGTAGTGATGTGGAACCATCTTGTTAATTCACCCTTGGAGAGCATTTTTTTTCCAAGCAAACAGTAACAGTAACAGCAGTAGACATTAGTTTTCCTCTCTCGCTTGCAATGACTGTGATGGGGCTTAATAGGAACGTTAATAACAATCTTGACCCAATCTACATTTAATCTTCTCTTGCCATGAATGGAGTGACAGCAATTTGCACAATCCGATGATTTTTTGTTCTTTGCTTCTTGACAGTAGGTGTATAAAACAGTTTCAGTTTATTCACTCTTTTCTAAAGAAGGATCAAATCCATACATGTTTACAAAAAATAGGTATGTTGTTAATCAGTTTCTACTTGGTAATGTATTTTTCGAGATGACAAAACATAATTTTATAACCATACATAATCATGCTTTACCACTTAAATCCACTGCATCATTTGATTTTGATCTACATAAATGAGTATTTTTAGAACAAAAAAAAAGGGAGATAAAGAGAAACATTTATTCTATAGCCCTATCTATTTATTTGAATCAGTATTAGATTTACCTCTAGGTCAGTCCTTAAAATATATGGCCTCTGAATTCCATTTAATTTCAGGTATCTCTATTATGAGTCTTTGGACACTCCATTGGAAAAAAAGATTTTTATCATACAATAATCTGTATCATAATCTGTTATCACAGACATTATTTCAATATTACTTTTCATTTAGAGGATCAAGGGGAAAAAAAGAGGGGATTTTTGTAGATTTCACTTAAATATGGCTTAAAATGACTGAAATGTAGAGTTGTCCTGTGTACACAGATTTATTCCAGAAAATACATCCCTGGAGACTACTTTTCTGTTAACATTGTTGAGATAAAAAACACATCTTCAAATTGCCGATTTCCATTTAAACGCCACCAGGGAGACATTTCCATTCTTTAAGTTGCACTGCCCTCTGGGGGAGATGATCTTCAGCTGTCTCTCCCTATCCATGTCGAGAGAACAAAAGCCTTCCTCGGTTTTCTCCTTCAGTTTTGAAGGCTGAACATTTTGCCTCCTCCAAATTTTACACCGATGCTTGGTATGATTTTTATTTTATTTTATTTTTTATTTTTATTTTTATTTTTTTTCCTGGGCTGCATAGGGAAGAGTGTGGCCAGTAGGTCGAGGGAGGTCATTCTCCCCCTTTACTCTGCACTGGTGAGGCCACAACTGGAATACTGTGTCCAGTTTTGGGCTCCCCAGTTCAAGAGGGACAGGGGACTGCTGGAGAGAGTCCAGTGTAGGGCAACTAAGATGACTGAGGGATTGGAGCATCTCCCTTATGAGGAAAAGCTGAGAGAGCTGGGACTCTTTAGCCTGGAGAAGAGAAGGCTGAGGGGAGACCTTATTATGGTGTACAAGTACCTAAAGGGTGGATTGAAGGAGGATGGAGCCAGACTCTTTTCAGTGGTTCCCAATGACAAGACGAGGGGCAATGGGTACAAGTTGGAACATAGGAGGTTCCATTCAAATATACGGAAAAACTTCTTTACGGTTCGGGTGACAGAGCACTGGCACAGGCTGCCCAGGGAGGTTGTGGAGTCCCCTTCTCTGGAGATTTTCAAGACCCGCCTGGATGCAGTCCTGAGTACTGTGCTCTAGGCAATCCTGCTTTGGCAAGGGAGTTAGACTAGATGATCTCTAGAGGTCCCTTCCAACTCTGAAAATTCCGTGAGTCTGTGATTCCGTGATTTTGGCATCATAGCACAAAGATGAGAGAGGCCCCATTACAGCGACCTTTTATTTGCTTTTTGTTCCCTTACACATTATTATCTTTTTTTGTGTGTGTCCTTGGAAATCTTGTCTGGGAAGGTCCAGAAGATTTTTCAGAGATTTGTGGATGTGAGGTAGTCTGTCCACGGTGAAATGCCTGATGCTGCTGTACCATAGTGCTGGATGCTTCATGAAGCAATGCCCTAGGTCCTGGAGAAACATGCTCACGGCTTCTACACAACTGAAGATGGACAGAAAACACGTCAGGTTCAACACTTTTCACAAAATGTTTTCATTTCTGCTTACATGGTGCACATTCCTAGCACATACACGGACACTGTCTAACTATATGGAGAACTCCTGGGCTTACGGTGCACATGTGGCATTCATGGTCGCTGTCCATACACCTGGCATTTCCTGCAAGCCTTAGGGTTTATGCTGTGTGTGCCAGGCAGTATATAGTCTGTGCATTGTGTTTCCTGCTACCTACTTGCTGGTTTCTTCAAACGACAAATGCAATGAATGGTAACTCAGTTACTGAGGGCAGGAATTCATGGCAAGAAATGCAGCCTCCGTCAGCGTGAGGCAGGCAGGCAACTTGTCCACCTCCCATCCAAAGCAAATTTTCAGGATTCTGTCTCTCATGCTGTTTACCAGTGTGCTGAACCACTACCAGAAACTATATACTTGGAAAAGCCTTGCCTAAAACATAAGCCTGTTTAGTGTCTCCTGTTCTGTCTAGCTCGCCCTTCCTCTCAGTGGTCGGAGGACATGAACTCAAGAGGCAGAATGGTCATCAGGGCTTTTCTGCTGCAGGTTGAAGTGTGTGTAGCCATGTTTGGGATCTCCCACAATACAGCTCTGGGCTCTCTGCAGACCTGGTGTTCACTGGAAGGAGCTGATGGAAGTTGCTCGTGCAGACCAAGCAACTGCCAGGTGTCTCTAGTCTGGAAAAAGCCTCATTTTCCAATATGCATCTGACAAAAAAGCAGGTTTTAGCAAGAAGCTCCCTAACACAAAGGAGAAAAAAACAAAAACTTACTTCAGCTATTTGGGTCCTGTTATTTTCTAAAACAAATTCAGAGAGCTACTCAAATAATGGATGAGTACTATTTTCATATCCATACAAACTCAAGAGGCACACAGGGAAGCAGGAGATCACACTGAAGAAGCCATCAGAGACAGATGTCTATCCGCATATGAAGGATTCCACCTCCCTTCAAACTCAATAAAACTGAAGCACCGCAATGAAAATAAAGGACTCAAACCTGGCAGTGCTGCAAGAGGCTTTTCCAGCGGCAAGTGGACTGACAGAAAATAGTTAAAAGAAACTCCAGGAGAAAGGAAAGTATTTACCTTCATGGCTGAAGGTAAGCAAAGTTCTAAGCATTTCCACAGCATCATATGAACAGCCAAAATAGACCTCCAAATTCCCAAAGAACAATTTTGAGACACTGGTAGTTTCTGCACAACCGAGATTACACAGTATGATTTAAAGCTGTCAGGCAAGCTGCGTGACTTGAAAATGAAATAAAACTCCAGAAGATAAATTCCTGTAGAAGATAGTTTCTCTCTTACAATTTCTTAGAAAAGATGTGTGATGAAGGAGGAGGAGGACTTGGTTCAGTGAAGTGTATGTAATGCTGCAGTATCTTTCCACAGTAGATGCTCCAAATAAGACATTGGAGAGAATGAAAGAATCAGAGAACAATGATGTGTTTTAATACTTTGAAAGAAAAGAGATGAGGTCGGTCTGGAGAGAAATAGTCTGCCTTGGCTGTCGGAGGTTTTTGTATGGTAAAAGTGTGCACTGTGAAGATTGCAGGAACACTGAAGCAGAAAAAAATCAGTAATTAATGAAAACTCATCTTTGGAAAAGAGTAAGGGCTTCAAAATGGAGAGAGAACGGACTCCTGTTTTGAGAGATTCTGAATTCATCACACAAAGCAAGCCAGGGTGTTAGCTGTGAAATGATGTTGAGCCTGCAGGACCTATCGTGGTGGTGCTATGTAGAAGATGAACACAGCATGCTTTACCGGCTCAAATTAGTGCACAAACAAAAGCGATCGTTAAGAATTACTGCTGTGGAACTAGTGGCCAAACTAAAGGGACTCCAATATTTTTCCCCACCCCCTGCCCTCCCATTGCCCTTCTGAGCAGACAGGGAACACAGGTACCAAATCATCATTCACCACCAGCCCCAGGCTTGCACCCCAGTGATAGGGAGCTGGAGACAGAACAGCACTCGCTGCCTCCCTCTCCCCGTGTCTTTTCTCCTCCTTGCCGCAGCTGCAAAGCCACTTCCATTACCCTCACCTAAAATGGGGGAACGGCCCATCACACCACAGTGAGTCCTCCAGGGAAGATGGCTCAGGCTTAGGCTCAGGCTCAGACCTCACACTCATATCTGAGCTCATCCGCACCTCCACCACTGCCTCAGCGCAGGACTAAGAGGTGCTTAGTAGCAATAGACCAAGGACAGCCTGGTGGCCACTGTAAGACTTGCCACTGTAAGGCAAGTAGACTAGCTATGAAGCAGAGGTACCCTAGCTAACTGTCGATCCCGTCTCCCACCCTCAAGTACCACCACCCTACCAACATTTTTACTCTTACAGAGACTTTCAAAAGCTTTCTTAACCTTTTGGTAAGGACAAGATGCCCCATTTTATTTCATTTCAGCATTCAATGTCTGCTAATTCTGCGTGCTTACCTTTCGAACTAATAGCTATAACCACTTTGTTAATTATTCCCATTCCCTTTTTTATCACCAAACAACAATTGCAGCCTTAAACCTTCAGCCTGCAAAAGTTCCTTCTCAGCTTTTTCTTTTCATTTTTGATTTTGAAAATAGGATTGCCTTTAAAATCAATTACAAATTATGTTTAGCAACATTCATAGAAAAGTCTACCCTGAGCAGTAGCTCAGTGTGTAGTACCATCATCACTGCATATGTTAGTAAGAAGATAAACTTGTGAGACTCAAAAATGTTTCTTAATTTGTAAAATGAAGTTACATATCGTTTACTCTGTATGAAGTGTTCTGCCTCATACTGCTAAGTATTTTATTCAAAAATTCAATTTTTTATCCTTCTTAAGTGCCTACTTTTGGATATTAAAACACATTTGACAAATGAATGGTTGTATTTTTTCAGCTGAGACAGTATCCTTAGTATTATTATGTCTGTATTATTAAAATATACATTTTCTGTTCCTTGACTGTCCAATTATTTTCTCAAGATTTTTGAGGAATACTTTCTCTTTTTGGACTCTTTTTTTTTTTGGACTTTTTCTTTTTTGGATTATGTTCATCTTCTACATAGCACCACCATGGCAGCACAGAAGGGTCCGGCAGGCCCGCTGCTTTTACTTCTGAGAAACGTGGTCTCTAATGAGATTTGATGCAGTGAAAATTGGTTTTATATGGTTTTTATGGGAGGAAGCCTACCCGTTAGTATTGCTCAGGCAAGGGAGAGCCGCCCAGCTCCAGCCCGTTGGCCGATTTTGGGAGGTGTTGGGAAAGCCCACAGAGAGCACTGGCAGCTGTCACAGGGACAGGCCTACTGCTCCTGGTGACACCTTCCCGCTTTTGGGCAATCCTGCTCTAGCTATGTGCGGAAAGGCAATGGAGAAGCACAGGCCAACTCTCAACCACTTTATATCCCAAGCACAAATACAGGGTCGGCGGGGAATGGCTGGAGAGCAGCCCTGAGGAGAAGGACCTGGGGGTGCTGATTGATGAGAAGCTCAACATGAGCCAGCAATGCATGATTGCAGCCCAGAAAGCCGACCGCATGCTGGGTTGCATCAGAAGTGTGGCCAGCAGGGCGAGGGAGGTGATTCTGCCCCTCTACCCTACTCTGTCAGACCCCACCTGGAGCCCTGCATCCAGCTCTGGAGCCCTCAACATAAGAAGGACATGGACCTGCTGGAGCGTGTCCAGAGCAGGGCCACAAGAATGATCCGAGGGCTGGAGCACCTCTCCTATGAGGAGAGGCTGAGAGAGTTGGGGCTGTTCAGCCTGGAGAAGAGAAGGCTCTGGGGAGACCTTATTGCGGCCTTCCAGTACTTAAAGGGGGCCTACAGGAGAGCTGGGGAAGGACTTTTTACTAGGGCATGTAGTGATGACAGCTAGTGGCTTTAAACGGGAACAGGGCAGGTTTAGATTAAATATTAGGAAGAAATTTTTCACTTTAAGAGTGGTGAGATACTGGAACAGGTTGGCCAGAAAAATTGTGGATGCCTCATCCCTGGAGGTGTTCAAGGCCAGGCTGGATGCGGCCTTGAGCAACCTGGTCTAGTGGGAGGCGTCCCTGCCTATGGCAGGGGGGTTGGAACTCAATGATCTTCAAAGTCCCTTCCAACCTAAACCATTCTATGATTCTATATCCTTTCAACACATCAGGGGAGGCGACCATAACGGATAGCAAGGTGGAGGCCGCCATTCCGGCGGCGCGGGGGTGGGCTGTGACCAGTGAGGCCGCCCCCGCCGGCCCAGGCCAGCCACCAGCCGCCACCCGCAGCGGTACGCGGGGGCTGCCGCACCCCCCCCGCCCGCTGCCGGGCCGCTCTGGGCAGACCGGCGCCTTCTCCAGTCACAAGCCCCGGGCCGAAGAGCCCGGACCCGGCTCAGAGGGTTACAGCCGCTCCCCGTCCTCCGCCGCACCGCCCCTGACTCCCTCCGGAAGTGACGTTGGCCTCTGCCGCTACAGCAGCCGGAAGCGCCGTTGGAAGCAGTAAACAACCTCGTCGAGAGGCCGCGGCGCTTCCATCTTTGAGGAACCGGAG